>CAUYLG010010122.1:0-59676 GCA_963573385.1 Cacajao melanocephalus
AGGGAAGCCAAAAGATTGGACATCCCTGGTCTTTACCATACAGAGACTTCTCCGTTAACAAGCCATTGAGATTTCTAAGTGGATGTGGTGACTTTGTGGCTTTGTGTGTGTGTGTGTGTGTGTGTGTGTGTGTGTGTGTGTGTGTGTGATGGAAGGATTATTTGACTAATGCATAAGGCAGTGAAGCTGGCTGGATGGCCCCTGCAATACCGTCTCCTCATATATATATATATATATGTGTGTATATATATATATATATGTGGACACACACACACACACACACACACACACACACACACACAACTTGCAAGCTATACCAGAGTTAAGAGGACAGAGAAGTATGTTAGATTAAAAATCCATTTGAATTTCCTTGCAAGTCTAATAGGATTTGTCAGTAAGAAGAGAGAATAAGGAATATTTTATAGGTCTAGTGCCATAATTCTCTTCATACATGATTTTTTTGTCCATCCAGATTTATGTTTATTCCAGAATCTTCTTTCATAGTTTTTCCTTGCAAATGCTCTGGACATGTAACTGAAGTGGAAACACTGTTGCAGGGTCTGACTTGTGGCTTTTCCTTTTCTGCCATTCTATGATCAGGAGTCTCCAAGAGCTCTTAGATTACCCTGGGGAGGATGTCGAGGAGACTTTCTGCCTCAACTTCACGGTAAGAATTTCCACAGTTTAGGATTGTGGCTGTCTCTGTTATCATGCTTAGAGTGATAATTAACATTAGTTCTTCTCTAAATCACAGAAAAAAGGGACTTCTCTGTATTAAATTATTTTAGTCATAGTGTCTTGAGTGTTATAGGAGTTCAGTGAATGTGTTGAACAAATGAATGAATGATTAACCTGTGCATTTAGGAAAATTATTGAAGAAATAATCCTTCCTACTCTTGACACGTATTCTTGAGTTCGTGCCATTTTCTTCTTGATTGCATTTATTGGCAACTTCATGTCCTAAAACAAAAGATGTTTTTTAATGTGCTAATGTTTTCTGATTCAAGTTCTCATTATTCTCCGACTAATTTTCTGTAATAGTCGTGAAGCTACATTTGTTCCTAAAGCCTCTCTCAGTCATTTGGGTTCTAGAAAGATGAATGGTCAACAAAATTGAAATATTTCTTTTTTCCGCCTTCAATATAGATCTGCCGAGAAAGCTATGGAGTGATTGAACAGAAGAAGCTGATACCTGGGGGAGATAAAGTGACTGTGTGCAAGGATAACAGGTGAGTCCTGACCTTGGACTGTTGCAGATACTGCTACTTCATATTTCTGCAGTTTTACATTTAAGACCAAAATAAAAATTACCTTTTGATATTAATACCTTCTTCAGAGGAGGTAAGGGTGATAGAGCAAGAATTTACAGATGTTAAATAGTTTTTAATAGTAGAGCAAGCACAGGCCTAGGTTCAAGAGAAAACTGTTTTAGTTCTAGACCTGCATCTTTTTGGCTTTGACTCTGAGCAAGTTACATAAACTGTTTGATCTCAGTTTTCTCATCTGCCAAATGGGGATTATAATCACTGTCCTTTCTACTTCATGGGATGGTGGTGAGAATGAAGTGAGATCATTTACAGGAAAATACTTTGGAATGAAAAAACTCCCAGCATCTAGCACAGAGTTCCTAGTATCTAATAGAGTGTCTGGCACAAAAATACTCATTATTAAAAATATGTGTTGAATAAATGAATTTTATGAAGGTACATAGTATCACTGTTATTTTACTGCTGAATGATCTATAATATAGGTTTTAAATTAAGTTATTCTCTATGGCTCATAACAAATTCAAGTACGTTTGATTTTTCAGGATGATTCATAATCTCTGAGTTAACTCTTTAGAGGAGAGAAGATCCCCAATTTTGCTTACTTTTATATTAAATTATGCTAATCTGCATAAAATCAATTTACTTTACCAACACCGAGTGCCTGTTGTGTGCTAGCCATGTTGCTGGGTATAGAGGGTGAATAACTTCTATCCTTAGAAGCTCAGGATTACTTGAGAAGGGTCAGTGTATGGAAACTATTGCAATAGAATGCAGTGTGTATGATAGAAGTTATAGCCCAGGTGCCGCGGTGCTAGGGTAAGAGGCTGCAACACTTTATCAGACATTAGAGAATGCAAGTTTGGGGAAACCTTTTAGGTACCAGGTGAGTCGGGACTCTCCAGTTTGACACATGATAGAGAATGTTGGGTGCTTGTGGAGTGGGGACTGGTGTACGGATAAAGGGAGGCTGTAGTAGCATCAGAGTGGAGATTATCAAGGCTTTGAACGGGGCTTGGAGTAGAACATGGTTGGTCTTTGTTTCAGAAAGGTAACTTTGGGGGCCATGTAGAAATAGACCACGTGCAGGGAGACCCATTAGGAGGCCTTTGAGGTAACTCAGGTAAAGGGTGGTAAGAGCCAGAATGAAGGTGGTGGGAATACAGAGTTGGTTATATAACCAATAAGAGCTAGTGTCTGATTATGGATGGATGGTATGAGAGAGGCATATATTGATAATAATGCTGAAGTTTCTAATTCAAACACTGACTAATAGGAAACAGAATCTATAAAGCAGGTTCAAGGGGACAAGTTCCATTTTGAATATATTGATTTCGACATGTCTGTGTGATACCCAGGTGATTGTGTTTAGAGGAGAAAATTTATACATCTCCTAACAATGTCTTAGGTGAATAGTTTATTTAGTTATGTGAGCCTCAGTCACCAGAGAATTTGAGGTTACTTGCAGCAAGAATCAACAAGAAAGAAATGGTGAAATGAAAAACGAGGACAAAGAAAGCACACTTTCTTAGAGGAGCTATGTTAAGTTAGAATGCAGACTCTTGAGATGAGGATTTAAGCATCATTTGCACATAGGCTAGTGCTGAAATTTTTAAGGAAAGCATGTAGTGGATGGGAAAGATGGGAGAATGATAGTCTTCCTTTGGAAGCCTTTTAGAGAGGAAAGCAAGGTTTCATTTAAGCTATGAAAAAAAGTTACAGATGTAGAGAAACTAGGTGCTCTTTGTACGCATGCAAAATTAAGTAAAAATTAAGTAAAACTCTGGACTTTTATTGGCTCATTCCTCTAAGTAGTTGGGAAGATGCAATTGGAGATCCTATTAAATTCACTCTATCTAAGTGATCTATCTTGGTTTTCTTCCATAATCTTTCCTTTTGAAAATAGGAATGGGCTGGGTGCAGTGGTTCATGCCTGTAATCCCAGCACTTTGGGAGACCAAGGTGGATGAATTGCTTGAGCCCCAGAGTTCCAGACCAGCATGGGAAAGATAGCAAAACCAAATATCTACAAAAAAATACGAAAAAAAAAAAAATAGCCGGGTGTGTGACAGTGCACATCTGTAGTTCCAGCTACTCAGGAGGCTAAGGTGGGAGGATTGCTTGTGTTTGGGAGGTGGAGGCTGGGGTGACCCATGATTGTGCCTCTGCACTCAGCCTGGACAACAAAGCAAGACCTCATCCCAAAAAAAAAAAAAAAAAAAAAGATAGAAAAATATTGATAGACTTCTTCCATCCTTGACAGTTTTAAAAACAACTCGAAGCTATTATGATCCAATACAGCATTCGGTAACCATTTTTTTGTCATATAAACCTTCCAGACTATCCAAGAAGCCTCAACTTTGGGGAAACTGATAAGTGAAATGATGCAGAAGCCACCAGACACCAAACAAAAATGGCTTCAGTTGATGGAATTACCTTGGCTCTAGAACCTAATATAGATGCTAGTCTTGTCTCAAGTAAGATGTTGCATTCAAAACCCTTGATAAGAATCTCTTGGGGCTAAAAGCAGTTTCCTTTATCTGTATAACATTGGTACTTTTAACAGTAAATAATTTATTTTCAGAACGTTTATTTCCTTAATAAGAACAGGCTTTTTATTCCATATAATCAGATAATGTTTTTAGAACTGGGAAATTTATGGCAGATCATAAAGCGAATTTGTTAGCCTAATTGATTTCTCTTCCCTCCTGGTTTTGGGGATTGCTTTATAACATTGTAGATGTGTGTAAGCACTTACGTAGATAGCTATGTAGCCTTTAGTCTTTCAAACAATGCTTTAGCTTTTGCATTAGGTTTCAGACAAGATAATGTGTGCATCATTTGTTACAAGCTAACAATGGGCTAGGCAAACATCCTGAGGAAGGGGAACGTTCAGAATGTCCTCATTCTCTGGTGAGTCATCATAGCGTTCTGTGAGTATGATACAGTGGCTAGAGAAATGGATGACCTAGTGCCAGAATAGGCAATTGGTGATGTAGTCTGCAGTTGAAGCAGTTTCTGGGACTTATTACTCCTTCTCATATCTTTGTCTAGTTATTTCTCTTAGCATACTTTTTGTCTCTTTTTTGCTCTCTTTTTGAGTCTGAATTTTTCTCTCTTTCTGTTTCTCTGCTTCTCCTTGTCACCCAGTCTTTCTCCTTATTCAACAGACATTTCTTCGAATCAACAATTGAATTGATTCAACAGTTGTGGGAAAAAATGTGCAGGAATACTAAAATATAACACAGTTTGTTTAGGGTGATAAGCTGTTCTCAGATGCAACCATAAATGGAATATGAAGACTAAATTGAGTGGTTGAATCTGAAGGCGTTCAGAGAAATCAACTTGGACAGATGCATCTGGGAGGACAGATATGGGATAGAATTAAGTTTGGAAGCCTACTAAGATTTGGATACTAGAAAGTAGAGAAGAGGACATAAACATGAAAGGTGCTTTGTAAAGTGATGGAAATATTGCCGAGACCAGCTCGGTCATGGAGACCCCAACCCAGGCGGTGCTGAAGGAGTTAAGAAACAGACACAGAGATAGCGTGCAGAGTGGGATCAGGGGCCTACAGCATTCCCAGCTGAGAGCCTTGAACAGAATTTGACCCACATATTTATTGACAACAAGCAAGCGATAATCATCATTTCTGCAGTTTATAGATTAACTACAAGCATTCTTCGCAGGGAACAAAGCATTCTTTACTAGTGGCAAGAAACAGGCTCTGGCACGTATCTACTGCCGCTGGAACGTGTCATTAAGGCATGGGTCGCTCATGCTATTGTTTGTGGTTCAGGAATGCCTTGAGCCGTCTTCCGCCCAGGGTGAGCCAGTAAACCAACAACCTCCAGCAATGTGCGTCACTGCCATCACAAGTATGTTGCGGTGCTATAGATATCTTGTTTATGGCCAGTTTCTTTAAGGCCTGTTTATGACAGGTCTAGGGCCTGTTCCCAGCAAAAAATCTGAGTTGTCATTTCAGACAGAATTTTGATTGCAGTATACTATGTTCAAGATGTATGGAACAGCTTCTGTACTAGGTGGAAATATAGATTTTGTTTTTTCAGAGTACTCAGTGAGCAGACCGTGAAGTCATCCATGCTGCTTTAGGCACTGCTGTACATGTCTCTGACACTCAGTGACAAACAGGAGACCCTGTTGCTGTCACAGTTACCTGTTGCTGTCAGAGTTACCTGTTTGTTTGGGCTGCTATAAAAGAGTACCGTAAACTGGGTAGCTTATAAATAACACAAATGTATTTGTCATATTCTGGAGGCTGGAAGTCCAAGATTAGGCTGCCATCATGATTAGGTTCTGGTGAGGGCCTTCTTCCATGTTGCAACTGCTGACTTCTCATTGTAGCCTAACACAGTGGAGAGCAGTGATGGAAAGCAAGCTCTCTCATGACTCTTAAAAGGACACCAGTCCCATTCATGGTTACTGCTGGACTCTTATAGCTGTTTTGGTTAGGGATCACTACTATAGCTGTTTTGATTAGGGATCACCAGAAAAAGACATGAATGATTTTTTTTTTTCTTTTCATTTTATGCTGCGCAAAATAGAAATCTTACCAGCAAAGTACACTGAGGTCCTGGTAAGAAAGGTTGTATGAAGATATAAAAGATTGATCATTATAGTCATTATTTCCTTGGTTATATGCCATAATCTAGTCATTGGCAGTCCTAAATTATATGACTAAGAAAATGAAAAAACTGTAAGAAGTATACCTACTGGACTTTTAACTTAGGCAATTGTATACACAGATACTGCTGGCATTGAAGCTGTTTTTCTTAACAGTAAGGTATTTGCTGGCATGGCTGCCCCAGGGGAAAATGCCAGAGGAATACCAATTCTTTATTCATAATTTATTCCATTTCATTTGGTTTTCAAATGCTTTCTATTCTTGGACAGAAGCTACCCAGTCAAATGAGTTGTAGGCATCCAGGTAAAAGAACATCTGTGGCTGATTACTGATGGCTGCATCACAGACAAATCCCACCAGCTGGTAGTCACATCTGGATAATACCATATCACATGACTACTCATGGTAAAGCATTTCTCATGGTCTATAACATGATGTTATTACCATTAGTGAAAACCCACATATCATTCTAGATTCCCTGAAATTTACCTCAATTTGATGCAATCAAATTAAACGCAATTGCTGTCTTCCCGTTTTCCCCACATTAAAAAAGAAACAAACAGATGGCACACACCTGGGGCTGGGGAGTAGGGTAGGGAGGGTAAAGAGTAGAGTAAAAGGATCACGTAGTGAGAAATGTCTGACTTAAGTGCTTCAGAGGACATCTAGATTCTATAGTGAGAACCTGAGAATAAAACTCATGCATGACAAGCACTTCTTGCTCCTTAAGATCTACTTCAGGACTGCTGGCAGACTTCAGTTGATCTTTCGGGATAGTTTCTGAGGGATGCATTCTTTAAGATCTGCATTGTGTTTGCACTGGACTATTACAGGAACAGCCAAATTAAAATGCCAGTAACACTTCTTGAGTGCTTACCATGTGTCAGACACTATTTGAAATATTTTACAGGTAAGCCTCCCCATTTATTGATGAGGAAACTGGGGCACAGACAGGCATAAGTCTCTTGTTCAAGGTTACACAGCTAGAAATCCAGGATTCAAAACCAGAGTCATGATTCAAAGCCAGGTGATTTGAGTCAGACTCCACTCCATGAGCATCAGCATATGGCCTCTGAGCGGGTAAGGCTGGGGCTCAGGAGTTCCCATCCTCCTTTCCTCCTAGAAAGAAAAATAACTTTGAAGACTCTCTGCTGTTTTTTGTTTCAGGCAGACTATGTAATGTTTTTAAAAAGCAAAATTGGAATAGTTAGAAACATAACTATATACATATGAAATTGAATGTCTGAATTTTTAAACTGAAGTGAAGACAATGCTTATATTGAAAATGCTATTACAAAGTCCTCATGAACACCCTTAATAATGACTGTATGGTCTACCATGTGGATGTATATTTTCTGTTTCTTCACTGTTGAATATTTGGCTTGTTTGTATGTCCTTTTTTAATTCTCTTTTTTCTCTCCGCCCACCACCATTTTTAATAAGACTATATCAAGTATCTTTTGTGTATAAAGGATTTTGTGCCTTTAAAATTGCTTTTTAATAAGTTCTCGGGGTGAAATGGAATTAAAGTGTTATAACATTTGAATTTGTGACATTTTTGATAAATTGATGTTGCTAATGAATTCTACTGCCTTTTATGTTGTTATCACCATTTCACCCAGTCCTTATAAACATAGTGTATTCTTTTTTTAAAAAAACAAACTAAAAGGAAATTTGATCTAACTTTAAAAATGTTGCATTTCTTTTACACATAGGCTGCTTTACATATTCTACACGGTATTGACCTATTTTACTGCTGTTTACCTCTAAAATATTTTGTTTAAAAAATGAGTTAACGACAAGGTGGTGGTTTCACAGCATTGTGAATGTAGAAAATGCTGCTGAATTGTTCCCTTTAAAATGGTTATGTTATATAAATTTCACCTCAATTAAAAAAAGTATGTACGTGTGTGTATATGTGTAAATGTGTCTGTGTATGCATTGAATGTACACTCTAAGGCAGAAAAAGCTGCTATGCTATTTTTCACAGTAAGCATCGGCATGCCAGTTTTCTGTATAATACTCAGAGATTTGGTTGAGTGTGTATTGCATGTTGCCTTTCTTTCTGCCAGTTATTTTGTGCTTTGTTGATTAATTTTGGTCTGTAATAGTTAAAAATGGTTTATGAACGATAGTGTTTGACCTACCTTGAATCAAGGGTATCCTGCTAAATGTTAACATGCAGATTTTAGGGTTGCCAGAGAAACTACCAAATAAGCAGTCCAGGAAACAGTATAAAGATTAGCCCAGTTAGGAAATGGCAGAAATTGCTTGACATCACAAACATCCTGTATCCTTAGAGAAGTGGTCAACGATGGTACGGCCGGTAGCTAGAAAAACCCATAACTAAAGTCTTATCGTAAACAAAAGAATGATTGCTGGCCAGAGCACGTAGCTGGGAACACTTGTCTCCAGACCCTGGCAGAGCCCCGGCTCACCTAGTGCTGCAAGTTCAGGAACACGCAGCACTAAGTGAGCACTGTCTGCCTAAGGCGGGGTTTGCAGTCTTTCCTCTTTTTTAGAGACTCTCCTGATGTCCTTTATGTATTTCTCTAGTAGGACTAAATAATTTTCATATGATTCATATGAACTCGTCATTATGTTTAAGACTATTAACCCTTTGCCATCCGTATTTATAGTGGGTTTTATTCTCAGTTTGTTTTTGCTTTTGAAAATGCAGAGTGTATGTCTTTAACTCTATGATTTCTTAATTTTTGTGTTGTCACGTCTGTTACTTTTGGTCTTATAACACTCTGAGCCATTCCCTGTCCAGTAATTGATAAATATTTTTAAAAATTTTATAGTCTGTAGTCCGAGGTAAAAATCTAAACAGTTTCCAAATTGCTAAAGGTTTTCTTAGCTGTTCTTAAGGTGAACATTATGGTAATTATATTAAGTTCCAGATCCAGTTTGAGTTTTAATTAGAATTGTCATAAATTAAAAGTTAATTTGGGAAGAACTGACACTTTTGTGATATTCAGTCTTACCATCCAAAGGCTTATGTTACATTTATTTGTCTTTTATTTTCACATAGGTTATACACATTTCTTATTAAAAGTTTTTATAAATATTTTGATTTCTTGTTTTTACTGTGGTAGCCTTTCCCATATATTTTGATCATTATTAGTGCCTATAAATGGCTACTTTTTTGTGTGTATTTATCTGATAACTGGTCAATTCATCAAACTTACTAAATTGAATTTTTAGTTGATTCTCTTGGGTTTTCTGTATGTAAAATCATTTCCCAATAATTATACCTCTTAGTTGTGTTTTATTCATTTTTGCTTTTTACTGGACCCAGAAAAATAGTAAAATGATGGTCTCTCTAATTCCTGGATGTTAGAAATGAATTTTAAATTTTATTAGATTTTTTTCTTTATTAAGATAATCAGAACTTCTTATGTAATACATTATTCTGATTTTCTCTTTTGTTTGGCCTGAGCATAAGGAAGATTAACATTACCTTAAGGTTGTTTGTACTCAACAACCTGTTGTTACTAGCAACAGGTCAGTGCTGCCTTCCATTCCCTAGGATAAAGCAACGTCATTTTGCTGCTTTGTAATCTTAACCCTTCAGGGAAAAGGAAGCAAACGGCATCTGATTTTTTGATTTTTTTGGAGTCTAGTTTTTAAAAAATACTTTCTGCTTCATTCAGAATGAATGAAGCAAACAAAAGTTGAAATAGCCTTTTTTGTATATTTTTAATGCTATACTGAAGTCTTTTATCCTTTCTGGGAGATAGTAAAAACCTGATACTATATTGAGGAAGGCCACATTCTTCCCACAAAATAAGGAATGGTAAACATAGGGAGGGATATAATGATGTCCGTTTCTCCATTTCGTAACAGGAGAGAAGGACTGAATTTCCAACTACTGCCTTTATCTTTCATGTAATAATAATAACTAAGAATTATTCGGCACTTACCATGGTTTGGACACTATTCTACAGGCTTCATATGTATTTATCCATTTGCTCTTCATAGTAACCCATGAGGAAGGGACTGTTCCTATTCCCTTTTGTAGATGAGGAGAAACAGAGCACTGAGCGTATTTGCTGAGTTGTCTAAGGTAAATTACTAATAGGAGGCAGAGCTGGGATTTGAATCAGGCAGTCAGAGTACCGAGTCTTTTATATTTTTTTTTGAAAATACTGTTTTATTAACACCACAGTGGTAAACAACTTTAAGCTTATGTTTCTTTATAGATCACTGGCTCACACATAATTCAAAACCCACACAGAAGCTGAGTCTTTACATTAAATATATTCTTCCTAAAAATCCTTACTGTATGCCAGTCTGTCCTCAAGCAGTAAAATTTGATTATGCACCATTTTATACTTAATATGTCACATTTACATAGCAAAATAATGAAGGCACAGCTAATACAAGCAAACTTAAACCCTTTCTACTTCTGAGCTGGGGGTAGGGGCACACACTTAGATTAGTTCTTCAAGTATATATTTTTTCCAAACATTAGCTTCAGTGAAGAGTTTTGATGATTTTCACAGCTATACCCTAAAAGCTACATAACAGAAAGACATCACAAGGATCAAAGTACGTAACACTGGATACACATGCCTTACAGAATTTGCTACATTCTACATCTCTTCAAGTAAATTAATACTTCTAAAATGCTAGGTAAAGTGATTTAATACTTAAACATATTTGGGGTTTTTTTTACGTCTTTGTAAATAGACACTACTAAGAAAACACAAACGTGAGATTGTAACTAATGAATACATAGGTTGACAGTATTATACAGCTTTTATACCCTCCTTCTTGGACCCATGTTGTTTCTCTAAATTCAAATACTCAGAACATTTTTCAGAACTTGAAATGGCAGTTTTCCTGGCCTTATTAACAGTGGTGTCATGATCTCCATTGCAGTCTTCCTCAGTGCCGTCAGTCTCCTGTGAAGTGTAAAGCTGATGTCTGCGTTACAAAAGCAAAGTCTCAAAGATGACGTTTTTCTTGGGTTCTGCCTTCTCTGCACTGCGAAATGTCATGAGTAAAGAAATTGAAGAATTAAGCGTTGAGAACGTGTTCAGTCTTGGCTTGGGTGTTCCATGTGTAGTGTATGCTATGTGATGAATGGGCTTCAAAGTGATGTTCTTTACCTCGCATCTACTAACGCCCTTTGTAAACCTCAGTCCTCAGAGAAGAGACCATGAAAACATAATTTTAGGTTTAATTCAGTTTTCTTTAACACCTTTTGATATATTTATTCAAAATTAAAGTCAAATTTGAATCGAGCTGGCCAGGATCTAATTGTTTCAATTTAATCTATTTTGGGAATGTCAGAATAAATTCACATTGTATTTTGGTCAAAAACCTGAGCCTTTTTAAGTCCACCAATATTCTGGGAAAAACAAAACCCGGCTGTTTTCTTCGTGGGCTTTCTCTTCATCCATCTCTGCCCCCCTTACTTCTTGGCGTCATCAGGCATCTCGGCGTTGGCATCGTCATGTTTGGCCCCCGCGGCAGCCTCTGCCGCAGCTTCCTCCTCCTCCTCCTCTTCCCCCTCCTCCTCCTCATCCTCGTACTCTTCCTCCTCCTCCTCCTCCCCCTCCAAGGTCCATGCACACCCCTCCATCTCGCCGGTGAGCTCTTGGATCTTGGCGAGCAGTGGCTTATAGATTTCATTATACTTTCTTTCCAGAGCCTGAAATTCCTTATCAAATTTGGCTTCTATCTTATCGCATCGCTTCTGCAGCTTTTTGAGGGCCAGGACTCGGCATTTCACCGAATTAGGCAGGCTCTCGATAAAGTCATTTTTCGGCTTTGTGGCATTCTCTGCAGCGGTCTGGGGCTCCTCAGCCATCTGACCAGCCGCGCCGTCAGAGTCACCAGCCGCGCCGTCAGAGTCTCCACCCTGTGCACCGCCTTCCGCCATTACCTCCTCCGCCGCTGCCTCCGCTGCTGCTGCCGCCGCCTGGCTTGGCTCCGCAGGCCCCTGGTTTTCCGAGTCGGCCATGTTAGAAGAGAAGGCGCAGAGGTCTAGGAGTGCTCCCGCAGAGGCCCTGCACCCGAGCTGGTCCGGAGAGATCTAGCGGATGCGGCAAGCGGCGGTGACGCGCGGCCGCGGGGCTGACGTGGGCCGCGGCCCCGCCCCCGGCTTTCGCGGCATTTGACTGGCTCCCGCTATCAGCTGACGGCCGTGCGCTCATACTGCACCAGATTCCTCCTGTTGCTACCCTGCCATCTCCTGGGCTCTCCACACCCGCATGTTGGAGAGACATCCTGTTCCCAGTCCACGCATGTACCACCCCCTGTTGAGCTGGCTGGGAGTGTCCGTGGCTGCCCGAGGCGCTTCTTCAGGAACTGCGTAGATGGCCTTAGCCTGTTTCCTGTGTGCTCCTCACCTCCCTTCCAGGCCCTGCTACAAATGCCAGTACTGACGTCTTAGCTATCATCTGCATCTCTCTGTAGCTGGCGTTTGATCACCTCTTAGACTCCCCTACATTTCTCTCCAGGCAGTGGAGGACGGGCACGGTGGCTGCATTCCACTCCTTCGGGTATCTGGGGTGCCTGTATGTGGATAGGGCAGCCTGCATATACAAGCTCTGTACCTGTCTGTCCATCCAACACCCCCTTGACCATCCCACACGCCAAGAGGCACATATCCTGGTGGCAAGGTCATTTCACAGCAGGATGCCCCTAGAAGCAGTTCTGGAGCCATTTGGGTAGGAAATTTCAGAGCTCCCGGTGTCCTGGTATATGTCCTAGAAGATTCTACATAATCTTTGGCCTGTGGGAAGGACTAAAGCTTGAGGAGGGCTGATAAAAAGCAAGTCTCTCTAGAGCATGGGGCTCCTCTTAGCTTGCTTAAAGCGTGTGTCATCTATCCTACCCTGCTCACCTTCGTCTTCCCGGCCTTCCCCCAACACTGTCTGCTTCCCTTCCTTCCCCACCATCTATTTTCACACCTTTCCCCTACACCGTCTTCTTCCCTCCCTCCTCCACACCCGCACTGTCTTATGTCCCACGTTCTGCCCATCTACTTCCCCGCCTTCCCCACTCACTACCTTCTTCCTCATCTTTCCCCTGCACTGTCCTTTTCCCCACTCTCCTTACCCTCTTCTTCCCCACCCTCCTCTCATCTTCCCCACCCTCTTCCTCTCCACCCACCCAGCCCCACCCTCTTGTTCCCCCGCTGCTCACCATCTTCTTCCCCATGATCTTCTTCCTGACCATCTTCTTTCCCAAGTCGTCTTCTGCACCTCCCCCCACCTTCTTCCCCATCTTCCCCCATGATGATGATCTTCTCTACCTTCCCCCCTGTACTGTCTTCTTCTCTATCCTGCTCACCATCTTCTTACTGGCTCACTGTCTTCTCCATCTTCTTCCACTCCCATATATCATCTCTTTTTTTGTTATTTTATTTATTTTATTTTATTTTTTTTCACAATCTAGTTTATTTTACTTTTCAGTTAGCTGAGTAATAGGAAAAAGTGAATGCAACTGAAGAGTTATAAAATAATAGCAGGTTCTTTGGCTCATACTGATCAATTGAAATTACACACATACACACACACTTATAATTCGTAAATCTTTTCTTTCTGCTATGTGTGTACAAAAGGGTTTCTTAGCCTTCAATTCAAGATCATGAGTGGAAATAAAAATTATATTTTACTTTACTGTACCTTCCAATTATTGAGTGTAAAGACAACAAAAGTATCCATATATCATCTCTTTTGATGGCTACACAGCCACCTTGAGATTAGGAATGATGTTTCTCATTTTACAGATGGTAAACTTAGAAGCAAATACAGTGAAATCGTCTTATTGCCATGTTTCAGCTAATTGGCAGATTCAGGGACAGAAAATAGATTTTTTGACCCCTGTAGTTTGGAAGTTGTGACAGACTTAAAACAAACCCAAATTTTGGTTAAATTCATTTGACTAACTTATCTTGCTTAAAATATCTAGTATACGCTCATCTTTCAAGATTTTTATATTCCTGTCTCAACAGATCTTAAAACTTGGTGTTAAACTAGACTATTATTTTTTAAAGTCTAGCTTAATGGGGTATAATTTACAGAACAGTACAAGTCACCCTTTTAAGGGTGCTTTCACAAGCAAATACAGTAATATAAGCCCTGTAGTAATCAAGATATAGAACAGTAAATTGCTCCCTGAAAGTCCCTCATGGCCCTTCCCCAACATCCAGCCCTGGTGAGCACTGAGCTGTTCTCTGTCTCAGTATTTCTGTTTTATCCAGAATGTCAGGTAAATGGAATCATGTGAATGTAGCCTTTTGAGTCTGGCTTTTTTCACTAGCAGAGTGCATTTGAGATTCATTTATGTTGTTGTATGTATTAGTAAATTGTTCCTTTTTATTACTGGATAGTATTCCCATTTGTGTTGTTTCCAGTTTTTCATAATTGTGAATAATGCTGTGATCATTCATCTACAGGTTTCTCTACGAGCATGGACTTTTATTTCTCTTGAGTAAATACCTAGAAGTGGGATTGCTGTGTCATACACTAAATGTATGCTTAACTTCATAAGAAGCTGCCATACTGTTTTACAAAGTGGCTTTAGTCTGTTTAATGTTGCTAAAAAGGAATACCGGAGGCTGCTAGCTAGAAGGTTCAAGATTGGGCACCTAGATAGTGACAGTCTCAGGCTGCTTCTTGAGACTATTGAGCTGTTTCTACCAATAGTCTCTTCAGGGAAATCCAGGCTTTTTCTATCAAGCTCCTCAAAACTCTTCCATGCTCTACCTGTTTCCTAATTCCAAAGTCACATCTACATTTTTAGGTATTTGCTGCCATGTTGAACCCGTCTACCTTACTTATCCACTGTATTACGCCATTTGTTGGTTAGTTATTGGTGTGATGGTGAACATGTAAAAAGTATCTGCTTAGAGGAAACCCAGTAATTCAAATGTAGCTTTATGAAGTATTAAATTACAGTGATGGATAAGTAGTAAATAACTATCTTCATGATGTGAAGTTTTAAAGTTGTTTTTAACCTAAAATACAAAAAGTACATAGAATAATGTGATAAATATTTGTATATATGATCCAGAGTCAACAGGTATTTGCTTCAGTTTGTTAATAAAAGAAAAAAATTACTGATACTGTTCAACTTCTTTTTGTACATATGCTTAATCCCATTCCCCTCTTCCTACCCTTCTTTCTTACACAGACAAAATTCTTATGAATTTGGTATGTATTTTTTCATGTTTTTAAAACTTTTAAAAATAAACATGTATATTAAAACAGTTTTTTTTTTTTTTTTGAGACAGGGTCTTGCTTTGTCACCCAGGCTGAAGTGCAGTGGCATGATCATGGCTCACTGCAGCCTCAACCTCCTGGGCTCAGGTGACCTCTCGCCAGCCTTCTGAGTTGCTGGGACTACAGGCATGCACCACCAGGCCTGGCTAATTTTTTGTAGAGAGCAGATCTCACCATGTTGCCCAGGCTGGTCTCAAATTGCTGGGCTCAAGCCATCTGCCTGCCTCAGCCTCCTAAAGTGCTGGAATTATAGGCTTGAGCCACCGCACCTGATCAGACAAAGATCTTTTTACATTAATGTCTTTGTTTTTAAAAAGAACACTTATACCTCTTACATATGCATCATATGTATAATTTCATACTCATAAGCAAAATCTCATATCTATAAACAATACGATAATACTAGCTAACACAAAGCAATTGTTATACGCCAGCCTTGGTTTAAGCACTCTTACATGTATTCACTCATTTAATCCTAAAGCAGTCCCATAAGTTATCTACCCTTACTTACTCCATTTTACAAATAAGGACATGGAGGCATGGAGAAATTAAGTAGCCTGCCCAAGGGTCACAAGCTGTAAGTGACAGAGCTACTTACTACCTTTTATAAGTAGCATTGTTTTAAGTGTTAAAACACAGCTTACGTAAATGGTGTCATATTTTACTGAACATGATTTTCACTTAGCATTGTTCTTGAGATTCTGTTCATTTTGCTAAGTATAGGTTTAGTTAATTCCATTAAAGTGCTCTGCTTTATGGTTTCCATCATGACTCTACCATTGTTTCCTCGTCCATGTTCATATTAATGGATATTTAGTTTTGTTTCTCTAAATTCTCCATATTACAAGACAATGCTGCAGTAAACTTCCCTGCACTCATCTTATTGTCTACACATGTTAGCGTGTCTCTGCATTACCCATCTACTAGCACAGAAGCATAGTCAAGGGGTATTTACATTTTCAACTTCTCTAGATATTGACACAATTTCCCCCCAAAATGTTTATGTTGAGGTTCACAGTTAACATTTCCACTTGTGAGGGACTGAATGTACCTACGGACAATGGCCGGGGCATATATAAAAATGGCGCCGAGACCCGCAATCTGCAGCAACCTGCCCAGGAAACCAACCTTTTCGCTACAACAAGCAGCCCAGAAAGCTAGCCTGCTATAAGTCAGACTTGCAGGGAGCCTGATTGCCATCCCTCTCTCAATAACTTCTGTAACAATGGGCCCAAATATGACAGGATGTGATCAATAACCAACAACTTCCCTAATTTTTGTTCCTACTTCCAACTTAGGACCAACGAGAGAAAGCCAAATACGCACCCTTAACTAGTCACATAGGATGCCCGCTTCTAGTTAGCCCACCTGCGGCTTCCACAGGCTGGCATCCTCCAGTCAGAGGGTACCTGATGCCTTCCCTGTTTCCACTGTAAAGTTTTTCCACTCCTCTACTTGCCTTTGAGTCTCTGCCACAACACAAGTGACAGTGGCTGACTCTCTTGCTATATAGCAGCTCTGAAAAAATAGCCTTTGTTCTTCT
The DNA here is from genome assembly GCA_963573385.1 of Cacajao melanocephalus. NCBI lineage: Eukaryota > Metazoa > Chordata > Mammalia > Primates > Pitheciidae > Cacajao > Cacajao melanocephalus. The sequence continues at coordinate 16,696 of CAUYLG010010122.1, forward strand.
CATTTGGTTGATCTTCATTTATTTCCATGGTTTCTATATGTGGTTCCCATCATGTCAGTTTATCTTCCTACCAGTTGCCTATAAGGTTTCCGTCTTCTCTGCACCTTCACCAAATTGATACTATCTCATTTTAAACTTACACCAGTCTGATGAGTGTAAATGACAGTTCACTCATCTTCATTTGCATTTGCTTGATTATTAGTGAGATGGAGCCATTATTTGAGATGATTCTTTCCAGGGGTAAAGGTTTTATAAACAAGGAGTTATAAAATTAACCTTTTAAAATAGGTAAGGATACAAATATCAAGTGGTTTAGCTTTATTTGTTTCTGAGGATAGGGAAAGTGGCCTAGAACTGTTATCTTAGACTTTTTATTTTAAGCAGAAAAAGACTTATTGTTTTCCACACTAAATTTTAAGCAGGACTTTAACATGAAAACTGGAATACTTCAGGTAAAGTCAGTAGTATGGCTTGCTCCCCTTCCTGCCTGGCTTATCTGCATCACCTGAGGCACTTGGTAGAATGCTAGGGCAGGGGATGGAGAGGGAGGAGAGGAGAGCTGGTAACCTATATGATGCCTTAGGATGCCTCCTGATGAGAGAATTTGATGAAATTCCGTTTTTATCACTCCCAAACTCAGTGTAGAAGGGTAACTTCATTAACTTTACAAGACTTTGAGCTAAATGTATTTGATTTCTTTTGTGTTCTGGCAGGCAGGAATTTGTGGATGCTTATGTGAATTATGTCTTCCAACTCTCAGTTCATGAATGGTACACAGCCTTCTCTAGTGGCTTCCTAAAGGTGTGTGGTGGCAAAGTACTTGAGCTCTTCCAGCCTTCAGAACTGAGGGCTATGATGGTGGGGAACAGCAACTACAACTGGGAAGAACTGGAAGAGGTAAGCACAAAAGATCCTTCAACTCCTTTAACTCCAGCGAAGCAGCAGCAGCCTGGGGAGGTGTTCCCAGAGCCTGATCCCATTCCAAGCATACTGTGGTGGAGTAAGATTTACAGGTGTCCTGTATCTCAGCACTTATTTCTTGGCCTCAAATGCAAATGGTGTATAATGTCTATTATAATATTCTTCTAAGATACATTTTTTTTCTTTTTGTCTTTTTTTGGACAGACTGCCATCTACAAGGGAGATTACTCGGCCACACATCCCACTGTGAAACTATTTTGGGAAACATTTCATGAGTTTCCATTGGAAAAGAAGAAGAAGTTTCTCTGTAAGTATCAGTAATCTCAATATGGCATTTGTCTATATTTTAGTCTTACATACAGTATAGGATGATATCGTCCACAGCTGAGGCTTCACTCATGTAAATGGTAAAGACTAGGTCATTCACTATATGTATGCTTTTTGTCTTAGTGATATCTCAGGCACAATATAGATTGTTAATCCAGATCTGTTGCCTAACAGGAGGGGTTTCATGAAAGGAAGAAAAGAAGCATCTCACTGATTTTTCTTCATTGGGCTATAATTTATATATCATACTCATTTAAAGGGTATACTTCAGTGGTTTTTTAGTATATAGAGATTTGTGAAACTATCACACAGTCAATTGTAGAATACGTTCATAACCTCAAAAAAGAAACCCCATACCTATTAGTCATTCTCGATTTCTTCCCAACTCCCCCACCATTCTTTCTGTGGATTTGCCTATTCTGGACATTTAATATAAATTGAATCATACAATATGTAGACCTTTGTGACTGGCTGAATGACATTTGAGAAGGGTAATGATACCTTTGGAAACGAAAATGAATTCTAATTTACATGAACAAATTCAGCTTTTTAGAAATAGCTGAAATATTTCTCAGCTTGTGTTTGTGTGTAATCAGCATCAGAAATTAGCCAGTGCATAGTATGGAATTTTAGTCTTATAAAACCAAAGCACAGGCTTTGATAGGCAGTCTATTTTGCTTTATAAGACTGAGCATATATCAGTAGTAATTCAGGACTTACCCCTAGATTCTGCACCTCACATGGGAGCAAGGATGAGAGGAAGTGGAGATCTTACACAAGAATTCTTAAAAAGATGACGACTTTTCCTCTGCCTGGTCGCATTGGCTGTTGAGAAGCAGTGGTAGAGGAGTTGAATGACAGGTTAAGGTTTGCCAAGTGAGCTTGTAGGACTGTGACATTCAAGAGAAGCCTGCTCGTGGTCTTGAGATTTTCCTAGGAAAAGGCACTTTCTGTTCATTCGACTTATGGAAATGTTTGTTAATTCTGGAGATTTTAGCAAGAAAGTTTATGTATCACAGCCTCAGGAAATGGCAGGTTATTGGAAAGTGCTTCTTAACTAATGATTTTCTTATAGTAATTTCCAGCAGTTCAACTGTGAGAACGTTACTCAGCACTAGAAAACAAGGAAAGACAGCTGGCTCTCTTTCTCTGTCTCCCTCTCTCTCTTTTGCCAAGTCACAGTGCATGTCACAAGAGTGAAATGTCTAACATAATGTCTGGGTCAGCTCTTCTGCTTTAAGGAAAATGGAGACATGGAAAGGAGAGCAAATAGATCCTAAATGGAATTCCGTAGCCAAGGTGGTACAGGCATCAGGCACTTGAGGTGAGAGGAGACCCTGAGGTCAGAGACTTCAGTCTTTTTCCTGGTTTCCCCTGAGATCAGCTCCTCTTTTCCTATGACAGTAATTCCTTCCCTCTTTGATTTTGTGAAATCCCCTAAAATTTATGAGGGCATACATTTGCCCGATGCCTTTTTTTTCTTAAGGTCATCTGAGCATCATTCCACAGGATTCATATTGGCACATACATGCAATTGTACTTCTCATGGAAGCCACAGGGTGTCATGCCTTCCTCTCCTGTTGCTAGAAGGACCTCTGAGATCCATTGTCCATGTGCTTAGCTGCTAATGCCATTTCTCGTTCTCCCCAGTGTTCCTCACAGGCAGCGATCGGATTCCCATCTACGGCATGGCCAGCCTACAGATTGTCATCCAGTCCACAGCCAGCGGGGAGGAGTACTTGCCGGTGGCCCACACTTGTTACAACCTTCTTGACCTCCCCAAGTACAGCAGCAAAGAGATTCTGAGTGCACGGCTGACCCAGGCTCTTGACAACTATGAAGGGTTTAGTTTGGCCTGAGGCTCCTCAGCTTGTCCAAGATTTCCCTTCCTTCCTCAATGTCTACATTGAGGCCTATACAGAAAATCATGGGGAGTGATTTCTATTTTTTTATTGTCTAAGTGGATTGGGACTTTTAAATCCTGAGCCTGAGTTGATATATTTCTGGGATTGTTTAGCAGTAAACAACCTTTTTGAAAAATTAGGGATTGGGGATGGGGTGAAAAATTGGCACTTGTATGGGAGGTATTTTTGTTTTTGTTTTAAACCAAACTACCCAGTGTTCCTTGCACTTGTGAATGTGTTGCACTCTGCTGGATAAAATGGCAGTGGATTTTTAAACTTTCATTTCCCCAAAGTCTCTCTCAGCCCTGATCTTTTCTAACAATGCTTCCTAGTCCTTCTCTTAACTTCTCATTCATCTATAAGAATGATTTTGACTGATCTGTCCTTTCTTATCTGTGCATGCAAGAATGTCACCTTCCTCTGTACCCTTGGAAATGCCTCTGGCTTGTTGCAGCCCTCCTTTAACCCAAAGGAGGAAGGGACTACTTCAGAAACTCCCAAGTCCAAAAAGCTGAGTCTGGGTCCATCACTTTGGCAGAACTCCTAAGAATTTATGGGAGCCTGTATAAACATATCTTGCTTTTAAAAAGTTCTTGAGGGAATAGCAACTTTCCCATGGCTGTGCCTATTTCCTAGACCTTCTAAAGATGTGCAGAGCAGCTTAGCATTCATTGCAGCTGAACCTAATCTTGTTTCTTACTCATCATTGTCCCTTTGACAATAAGGTTAATTGATTGACCCACCACTCCTTCCGTTGTCTTGCTTTTGGAGCAAGTTGCATTAAGTATTTTGTGTGTCTATATTGTCCAGAGAAAGCTGAAATAATACATTTTCTTACCCTTTTTCTATCACCTTATGTCGTCTACCACTTTCTCCTTCCTCCCTTCCCTTATTTTCTCCTTTTCATACCCTGCTTCCTCCCTGATTTTCCTTTTGTTTCTTCTTTATTTTATCCCATTCTTTGTTACTTGACTCAGTGCTCCCTTCCTCTCCTTCTAGTGGATGCATGCAGCCTTTTTTTTTTTTCCAATTTTTATTTAAATTTCAAAATTTTTACTCAAATGTTTTTCCTCTTCCCTAATTGCTGAGACTTAAGGACATTCTTTATTATGAACCTTTATCACATTTGAAATGTTTGTTTACAGCAGGATTTTAGGGGGGATTGTGTTTAAATCAAGTATATGTATTTTAAAAATGATGACATGCTCAACCTTCCTCATCATGGAATAAGAAAATTCTACATGATTAAAGAATCCATGTAAGTCTAATTTTAAATTCCTAGTAACTAGAGAAAATACTTATTTATATAAAATGAAGTATTTATGAACTGTGATAAAGCATCAAATCTTGATGAAGGATTGTAGATTTTTGCTTTTTCTTTTTGTTTTTTAAAACCTATTCCAATGGCTAAATTGGTAGTTTTTCAGTCTTTATAAATGCAGGATTAAAAATATATATACAGTTATATGAAATGTTTATTTTCTATGTGTGTGCATATAGTTCAATATTATGCAATAAATTTGGTGTTTTAACTTAAAACTATTTCTTATTGTACTTGCAGAATGGATAGCTTGCTTTCAGTAGAAGCATTAGGTCATATACTCAGATGATCTGATGGAAGATCAGGTTTGATCCCCGCATCAGAAAGTAGAACCAAGTGCTGCAGAAATGGAGAAGAAAGCAGGGGCAAGGAGCAGATGGCTTTGAGGAAGAATGGGGTTTCTGAAGGTTGGGATTGACAAAAAGGTGTTTCTCATGAAGCGGGAGGCTTTAGCAAGGGCTGCTGGTACATTGGGGCATATTTAGGCAAGAGCCAGGAATGGTTTGAAGGGAACATCAGAGGAAGTAGGCGAATAGTGGTAAATAAGACTTAGGAGAAATAAGGTGTAGATAGTAGCCAAGTAGGATTTTAGTGTTCAGAACCTGAGGGTGATAAGACCTGAGCCTGGTCTTAAGAAGGAAAATGTGGATGGTCTAAATCTGGAAGTATTTAGGTGGGAAGGACTGAAGCAGAAAGCAGCTGAGACAGCAGTGACAGTGGCGCAGAAGAGCTAGAGAAGAGTGTCTGAGGAGAGGTAGGGGGAGTGAGTGGAGGGACTAGGAGCCTGCAGGGAGAAGGAGGAGGTAAAGGTGGATCAGAGACTGGTTCATTTAATGATTGCTGATTGTTAGCCCACTTAAGCACACCAAAAGTGTGTGAGACACAGTAAAAAAAAAAAAAAAAAAAAAAATTTAAGTCAATTGGTAAAACAAGTAAATGTATTGTTTTGCCAGATTAAAAAGATGGTTTAAAGGTGATAAAGAGAATAGGAGTTTTCCATTAATAAGCTCCATTCAACAAACATTTAATAATCTACATAAGTGCTACATTTGAGGGGGGGAAGACCCCACTATATTTAATTTTGCATAGAAATTGCCAAATTATTTTAGCTAACTTTAAGGCCTCAGAATTCTCGTCCATAAAATAAGGAGATTGGATCAGATAATTTCTAAGGTCACTTTGAGCTCTAAAATTTTATAATTCCATTACTGAGAAAATGTCTGAACACAGAAGCACCCAGTGCATATATATAAATATTTGTTGCATGAATGAAATCTTGTGCTGCTTCTAAAACACTATGATTTTTCTGAGATAGTTTCCTTTTCCCCTTCATTACTTAATGCTTTAGAAGAGTTACATCTTCTGCATAGGCATTTCTGAATTTGACTATCCACCTACCAACCTTCCCTCCCCTGAAAACTTTCAGATACCTCTTCATTGTTTTAGTCATTTGCCACTTTAATAAAATTCTTCGGCAACTTTATTTTGGTGGTGGGGATCCAGGACACTGTAATGAGGCAATTAGCAAATTCTGAGAGTTCCATCTACTCCATGTGAAAGCCTCTTGATGTTTTATATGGTACTCATTAATAATCCCAGAGACCAGGGGTTAGCAAACTATGGCCCGTGGGCTAAAATGGTTTTTACATTTTAAAAGGGTTGAAAAATTTAAATATGGAAGGATACATGACAGAGACTGGATGGCCTACAATGCCTAACATATGCCCTTTACAGAAAAAAACTTCCAACCCAAATGAGACCAGACTTGCAAGAATCACAGTAACAGAGTGGAACACCTTCTTGAAGTGTTAGGAGGAACTTGAGTTATAATTTGTTGTTGACTCAGAGAGAACAAGTGTTTGGGGTTATCTGCCTTAGAGGTAAGAAAATCAAGTTTTAACTAAGATTAACCCACAGAAGTTGATATTAATACTAAGGTTTTGACCTAATAATAATGAATCTATATAAATTGTGTGCAGTGTACTAGTCCTGTATGAGATCCTGCACCAACATTTGCTGTGCACTAGCTAGTTTAATTGCCACCACCAGGGTCCTCCTGGCTCTGCAATTTACTAGCTGTTTGGCCTTGGGCAGGTTTCTTAACCTCTCTGTGTCTCATTTTCTTCCTTTTCAAAATGGGAACAGAAATAGTGCCTACCTCATTAAGTTGTTTGAGGATTAAATGAACTCATGGAAAGCATACAGAATAGCACCTAGCCCATAATAAGCTCTCAGTAATTAGAATTACCATTATTATCCCAGTTTTTCACATGTAAGAATTAATGTTTAAAGAAAATAAGTTGCTTATTATCACAAAATAGTGGGACCCAGACTTGACCATTAATCTCTGTTATGTGCAACTGCTAGAGATGGGCAACCAATTGGACGAAGGCTGCTTAGTAGCCAAATAAAAAGGAATGCTGTGATGTGGCAGGTAACTTCTTTGACCACATATCTGCAAAGACATCGCACTGAGTTTGTTTTGCTGCCAGTGTACAATTCAGTAGTGATCAGTGCAGTTCTCATGTTGTTTGCAGTGGGTCTCAAGTGAAGCTGGAGGTCTCTGTTGGTAGTTAGTCACCAGGAGCCAGGTATGCTTAATGCCTTGCATTGCATAGAACAGTCCCTCTTTATCCTGCCCAAGATGCCAGTGGGCACTGCTATGGTCTGAATGTTTGTTTCCCTCTTAAAATTTATGTGTTGAAACCTAACCACTAAGGTGATGGTATTAGGAGGTGAGGTCTTTGGGAGGTGATTGTATCATGAGGGCAGAACCCTCATGAGTGCTATTAGTTCCCTTATAAAAGAGAACCCAGAGAGGTACCTTGCCCTCCCTACCATGTGAGGACACAGCAGGAAGGCACAGTCTGTGAGAAGGTAGGCCCTTGCCAGACACCACCAGTGCCTTGATCTTGGACTTCCCAGCCTCCAAAACTGTGAAAAGTAAATTTCTGTTGTTTGTAAGTTACCTAGTATTTGCCATTTTGTTAATAGCAGCTTGACAGGACTAAGACAGGCCCTTTTGTAAAACACTGAGAGAGGGATGCACTTTATACCCGTTAGGGGATTCTCCTCTGTAGAATTCTTTTTGTCAGAAGACTAATTTTTTTCTGTTATTAATAAATGTTTTATTTTTAAATAACTTTTTTATTGGTACATAGTTGTACATATTATGGGGTACTTGTGATATTTTGATACAAGCATATAATATATAATGATCATTAAATGAGGGTAATTAGGATATCAAAACATCTGTCTTTTTTTTTGTTGGTTACATTCCAAATCTTTAGCTATTTTTAAACATACAATAAATTATTAATATATCCACCTTATAGTACTATCAAACACTAGAACTTATACCTTCCATCTAACTGTATTTTTGTACCCATTAACCAACCTCTTTTTATCTCCCTCCCCCTAGTATTTGCCCAGCCTCTGGTAACTATCATTCTATTCTCTACCTCCATGAGAGGAACTTTTTTAGCTCTTACATATGAATGAGAACGTGCAATATTTGTCTTTCTGTGCCTGGCTTATTTCAGTTAACATCATGACCTTCAGTTCCATCCATGTTGCTGCAGATGGTAAGATTTCATTCTTTTTTAATAACTAATATTCCCTCGTTTTTATAGACCACATTTTCTTTATTCATCTGTTGATGGATACTTAGGTTGAGTCTGTATCTTGGCTGTTGTAAACAGTGCTGCGACCAACATGGAAATGCAGATGTCTCTTTGACATACTGATTTCCTTTCTTTGGGGCATATATCCAGCAGTGGGATTGCTAGATCATATAATAGATCTATTTTCAGTTTTTTGAGGAATCTCCATACTGTTTTCTATACTGGCACTAATTTACATTCCCACCAAAGGGTATGAGCATTCCCTTTTCTCTGCATTCCTGCCAGTGTCTGTTATTTTTTGTCTCTTAGAGGATAGCCATTTTAACAGGGATGAGATGGTATCTCATTGTGGTTTTGATTCTCATTTCCCTAATTATTAGTGATATTGAGTATTTTTTCATATACCTGTTGGCTATTTATATGTCTTCTTTTGAGAAATGTCTGTTGAGATCATTTGCCTATTTTTAAATCACAGTATTTTTACTCTTGAATTGGTTGAGTTCTTTATACATTCTGGTTATTAATCTTTTATTGGATAGTTTGCAAATATCTCCTCTCATTTTGTAGGTTGTATCTTTACTCTGTTGTTTCTCCTGCTGTGCAGAAGCTTTTGTGCTTTATGTAATCAGATTTATCTATTCTTGCTGTTGCTGCCTATGCTTTTGAGGTCTTACCCAAAAAATCTTTGCTCAGACCAGTGTTCTGAAGCATTTCCCCAATGTTTTTCTTTTAGTAGTTGTATATAATAGTTTCAGGTTTTAATTTATTTCATCTGCTTTGATTTGGTTTTTATACGTAGTGAGAGGTATGGAATCTAGTTTCATTCTTCTGCATATGGGTATCCAGTTTTCTCAGCACCAGTTGTTGAAGAGGCTGTCCTTTCCCCAATGTATGTTCTTGGCACCATTGTCAAAAATGAGTTGCCTATAAATGTGTGAATTTATTTCTGGGTTCTCTATTCTGTTCTATTGGTCTGTGTGCCTGTTTTCATGGCAGTACCATGTTGTTCTGGTTCGTATGGCTTTGTAGTATATTTTTAAGTCAGGTAGTGTGATGCCTCCAGCTTTTTTTTCTCAGGGTTGCTTTGGCTATTAGGAGTCTTTTGTGGTACATATGAATTTTAGAATAGTTTTTTTTTTAAATTTCTTTGAAGAATTTTATTGGTATTTTAATAGGGATTGTATTGAATCTGTAGATTGCTTCGAGTACTTTAGATATTTCAATCCATGACTATGGGAAATCTTTCAATTTAGTTTTTGTCTTCTTCCATTTCTTTCATCAGTGTTTTATGTTTTCATTATAGAGATCCTTCACTTTAGTTAAATTTATTTGTGGGTATTTAATTTTTTGTAGCTATTGTAAATAGCATCGTTTTCTTGATTTCTTTTTCAGATTGTTACCTATTGGTGTCTAGACATGCTACTGATTTTTGTATGTTGATTTTGTATCCTGTAACAGTACTGAATTCATCAGTGCTAATAGTTTTTGGTAGAGTCTTTAGATTTTTCTAAATACAAGATCACGTTGCCTATGAAAAAGGATAATTTGGCTTCCTTCTTTCCAATCTGGAGGCTGCTGCTTTCTTTTTCTTGCCTAATTGTTCTGGCTAGGACTTCTAGTACTGTGTTGAATAAAAGTGGTGAAAGTGGGCATCTTTATCTTGTTCTGGATCTTTGAGGAAAGGTTTTCAGTTTCCTCTTATTAGCTGTGGGTTTGACATACATGTCCTTAGTCTTCACAGTCTTGCTCTGTCACCTGGGCTGGAGTTCAGTGGTATGATCTTGGCTCACTGCAGCCTCTTCTTCCTGGGCTTAAGCAATCCTTCCACCTCAGCCTTCCAAATAGCTGGAACTACAGGCATGAGCCACCAACACCCAGTTAATTTTTGTATTTTTTGTAGAGAAAGGGTTTCTTTACATATATGGCCTTTATTGTTCTGAAGTATATTCCTTGTATACCCAGTTTTTTGAGAGTTTTTATTTTAAAGGGATGTTGAACTTTAGTGAATCCTTAATTAGCATCTGTTGAAATGATTATATGGTTTTTTGTTCCTGATTCTGTTAATGTGATATATCGTGTTTATTGATTTGTGTATGTTAAACCATCCTTGCATCCCTAGGATGGATCTTACTTGATCATGTGAGATCTTTCTAACATGTTGTTAAATTTAGTTTGCTTGTATTTTCCATGAAGATTCCTAGACCAGGGGGAGATCGAACATTCACCTCCAGTTCCCTCCTTCACCAGCAACCGTGGGTCTAGGGAAAAATCTCTGTGAGTAGCACTATGCCAGCTTAGGGGAAGGGGTGGCACAGTGTGAAATGACTGTTTATCCTGTCTGTCATGCTTTTCTCAATTCTGTGTGCCTAGGTGATTTCTCTGCTTCTCCCTGAGTTCTGGTATATTCAGGGTGGTATTCTTGTCATTGAATGGTTTCTAATTGTATTTTTGTCAGGGGCATGATGCTGGGGATTGTCTGTTCCACCATCTTGCTAACATCACTCTAAAACTCTATTTCTGAATAATCTTATTATCTGTAGAAAAGTAGCAGAAATAATGCAGAGTTCTTTTATTTTTCACTCAGTATCTCCAAATGTTAACATCTTACAGCAACATGATATAGTTATCAAAACCAAGGAACCAATATTGGGAAATTACTATTCACTAAACTTCATACTTTGTTTTGGATTTTACCTGTTGTTCCACTGATGTCTGGCCCAAGGTCTGATCGAGGATCGCACAGTGCATATATTTCAACAGGCTTTTAGTGAATATCGGGATTCAAGGCTTTGCCTCTGGCTAGATATGAGAGTGCAAATCGTCTGTGTCCCTCCACCTCCCCAGGCAGTCATGCCGTACAATCTTGGGACATAGGGTAAAGTGAAGGCCTCTTCAGGCAGGCAGGTAAGTCATCAGGCCACTCCATGGGCTTTGGGAGACCATGAGCACACAGATGGGCCCTTCCTCAGCAAGCAGCTCTGTGTTCTCAGCAGTAGGAATAAGTAGGCACTGAGGCTTCAGTAATTGGCAAAAAGCAGAGCTTCCTGTGGGAAAAATACTTTGAATAAGGAAGAAAAAGGAGATTTGTATCATATGTTTGACTGTCTCTAAAGAAAGTTAAACTTTATTGCACGACTACTGCTTCTTTCTTTTCTTCCTCCTCCTCCTTCTCTTCCTTTTCTTTCTCCTCCTCTTTTCCTTCTCCTCGTCTTTCTCCTTCCCTTTCCTTCTTCTCTTCCTCCTTCTCCCCATGCTCCTCTTCCTTCTCCTCTTCCTCCTTTTCATTCTCCCCCTTCTTCTTTTCCTCTTCCTCCTCCCAAATTTAGTTTTCCATGGAATCCCCCATATTTTGGAAAGTTGTTTTTTTTTTTTTTTTTTTTCTTAGTATCTGTTCATTTCTCCCAGAACCATAGTTTGGAATTAATGGACAAACAGTATCCAACCAGATGGTAGAGATTAAACTGAAAGGAGGGCATACACTGGAGTAGCAAAATATATTTTCAGTGAAACCCACTGAGTAGCATACTTCATGTTAGGGTCAAGTATCGGAGGAAAACAAATACTCTCATTAAAATTAAAGCTACTCTTCAAATTTTCATCATTTTCTTTTAATGAGAAATGTATGTGTTAGTCTTGTCATCTTTGACTCTTAAAATGTAACCAAGCAAATTTTAAACCAGTTGTTATATCTCTAAAGTACCTAATAATGTGATGCCTATGCTGCCTTTAACTTTGTTAGTAGCAGAGGTTGCATGAGTTATGAGTATTCTGCTCTGTGAATCTCTCCATTTTTGAGGTGCCTTTGTGGAGTATTGATAGGAACCATTCCTGGGCTCTACTTACAGCCTTCCGTTGGGGAACAGGATCTCACAATACAGAACAGGAGTTTGTGATAAGGAAGAGGACAAAGAGAGCAGGTTCTTGTGTTCTTCAGAAAAGGTGAACATTATCCCGTTGATTTTGGACCAAGGGAGTTCTCCAGTGGCAGTGACACAGAACCTACCACAGTGACTTTCCAATCCAGGTTTTTGGTAATGAGTGACGAATGAATCCCATGAGAGCAGAGCCCCGTGGAGCGGGTGGCAAATGTTGCTCTCCGACTACAGTTCTCTGCATAGGGATGATAACACAGACTGCCTAGATGCAGGTAGGGGCTGCTTATCCACACTGATCAGGCATGGATTTGCATTAACATCTGTAGTGCCCTTTACCTGTGCAGTGAGATACTAGGACATGCAACAGAATAGGTGCTGGAAGAGGCATCCACTACAGTGTGGGCAGACTCTTTGGATCTGTATTAATAACAGCCTCTCCCATGACTACCCAGTGTGTACTCCTTATGTGTAGCACCAGGAAAATTAATCCAGATGTCATCCTTTTTTTTTTCCCCTCCAGAGTGGCTGGATATTTGGCAGGGCACACAATCACATGGTCTTCAGATCTTCTAAAAGCTGATTTCCTGGGCCTAATCCCATGAGAGCTGGAGACAGTCTATGATAATTACTGATTCAGCTCCCATTGGTGTTGAACTTACTGAGAAACTTAAGAATTAAAATACACACCCACACACCCTCAGATGGAGCCAAACACTAAAGCAGATTAGTCTTTCATGGTTACCTTTTCTTTAGGATTAGGAGGATCAGAAACCAAGAGCAGATTCTGAAACATGTAACCCCATTCCCCACTGGGTCGTAAGAGGCTGGTGCTCTTGAGGACGAAGGTCGACAGCAGGTGCCAACTAGGTCCTGGCTTGTGGTCCCAGCAGGGCTGGCCTGCCGCAGCCCAAGCTTGTTTTGGTTAAAAAATAGGTCTCTTGACCTTTCATGCTTGGGGATTCTCCGGACCTCAGATGTTTGTGAACCGGGTTCAAGGCCTCTCAAGTTCAAGTTACTGGCAGACTGGAGAGAAGACTTGGAGGTTCTAAGTGTCTGAGGCAATGAGAGGAGGGACGCAAAGCCTCATTCAGTGAGACTGCAAAGTCACCTCAATGGGAAAGCTCGCCCTATTGCTGGACTTGGCAATGACACCTTTAGGTTGTCCCCTGTATGGGTTGATGAGGGGGTGGAGGACTCCAGGTCCCTTCTTAGTGTCAGCCTTGATGAAATGTAGTACGTTGCTTAGGAGCAACCCAAAATCAGAGTAACTCCCTTCCCAAGGGATTCGTTTTCAGTTGTTAAAAATACACACTGAGACAGAAATTTCGGGACACTTAAGTGACTTAGAAACCCATTCAAAGGTTACTCTGTTCCCTTCACACAACTCAGGCATTTCTATGTTGGTCTCAGCTGCCATCTCAATGGCTCATTCTTTTTATATATCAGAGTAAATCTGGACCTCCCAATATGTTTTGGGGAGAAGTAGGCTTAGAGGGGTTTGCCCTGCTCTGTGAGAGAAGGAGTTTAGCAAGCATTAATTTTTCTAAGAAGGTGGCGCAAGTTTTGATGTGATTTGCTGGAGAATAGTAACAGTCACAATTTATCTTATTCCCCCAAGAGAATGGGATGTTCCCGTGGAATCTTGCTTATCCTGCTAGCAATGACTTGTATTCTCTGATTTATACAAACAAGAAATAGAGGGTGATGGTGGGGGAAATGATACCAGGAAACAGTTTGTTTTTTGCAGGGATTCAGAATGTGTTGCTGGGCTTCAAGATAGGAAGAATCTTTGCCTTGATGCTGATGATGGTAACCACCCCACCAACCATCATCTATTAAGGATTTACTGTGTGGTCACTTTATAGTCATCTAAGTAAATTTCTATAATTACCTGATAAGATGGGTACCACTTTCCAGAAAAAGAAACTGAGATTTCTGGAGGGTAAGTAACCCAGATCGTACAGCTGGGCCATCTCTCTGCGTGTCAAGCATCAAGGCAGCATTTGGCCTCTGTGGGTGTTGTCAAATGTGCTGGTCTCTGTCATTAATTGGTGGAGCTGCTCATTTCCACAAATATCCAAGATGCAGTCTGCACCCTCTGTTTAAGGTGAGGTCCTTGGACCAGCAGCATGGCAGCACCTGGCAGCTTGTCCTCGATGCAGAATGCCAGGCACTCCCTGGAGCTACAGCACAAGATCCCCAGGTAGGTGCATGTGCATCCAAGTTTTGAGCCACACTGCTCTTTGCTACTACGGAGGAACATATCCTTTACTCTCTCCCTCCCTTTGTCTCATCTTGTCTGGTAATTTTAAATTATTTAAAAGTAAGTTACAGAAAATCATAGTGTTTCAAAATGGCTTACCAAGAAATATTCAAAGCTGTAGGATCAGAAGCTTGGCATGAAGCTTTCTATGCATCTTTGAAATGTTTTACAGAAATGAAAGAAAAATCCAGACATCTAAAAGATGAGAATTTTCAGAATTCATAGTAACATGGCGTTCTTTGTGGTGTCGGAACCGAGTTCTTGCTGAGGTTTGCACTGGGCTGTGTCCCCCAGGCAGCTGCAACACAACACAGAGCCACCCCTGCCGTCTAAGCCTTGTTGCTGGAGGGGAAGAGGGAGGACCAAGCTGTTGACAACCCCAGACCTGCCAAGCCCCATTAGTCTGTGTGCCTGCCAGGATTCTAAAACTCCTTTTGGGAATTTTGACTTTTACTGAATGTGAAATTCTGTGTGTTTATAACCTTGGTGAGCTGACGCAGTCAGGGATGACTCTGATATACGTTGTCTTACAAGATTCAGAATCCAAGGCTTGGATAGGTAGTAAGGCCATTGGGAGGGCCTGCCTCTCCTCCTCAGCACCCTGCTCCCTGCCATGTATGGGTCTCCATTTTGAGATTTCCATTCAGGTACCTCACAATTCTGCAAACTATGATAGGACTAGAAGTGTGTTCATTGTTGGAGGGATTCGGAGTGCATCAGCTTTTGTAATAGGCTGTGGAGCCTGGGGTACTTGGGCTTGTGTCGCTTGCCGGTCCCTCAAAATGGGCAACATCACAATATTGAAGAGAATGAGAGTCATTAAATACAGCTTGCCATTTCTGCCCAAATCTTATTACTTGGAGCCCAGAGTTACTGAAGTTATTCAGGGTGAGCTTCAGTTTTGGCAGAACAGCATTAACTTGCATCTGTGTTAGCAGTACTGCATCTTTGTACTCTGAAGTCAGACAGATCTGGATTTGAATCCTAGTTTTAGCACTAGGACCTTACTCTAAGCCGTTTTAAATTTCAGGCTTAGCATATTTTTAATGCCACTTTTTGTCACTTAGAGGAGGTATCGCAGCACATAGTTTAAGGACACTGCATGCCTACCCACCATGGCAGCATTGTGTCCCCAGCTGTCAGGTGGGACATGGAGCTCCTGCTGCCCAACTCTTGAGGCTATTTGAGGGCTGGCCAGGGACAGCAACAGGCAGCGCGCAGGGCAAGGTGCTCCCTCCACGTGACTGAAATGTGCCTTTCTCCAGAGTCTCTCAGTTTTCTGGTGGCCTTATTAGTTTCAGAATACTAAATGGCTACTGTATTTATCCATTATGGCCTCATTGACTTTGGAAGTGTACTTAATTTTTTAAAATTTGCTTTAGTGCCTTCCTTTCTGCACTCCTCCAGCACTTTCTGTGAATTATTTTAAAGGCAACTGAGCACGGAGCACAAGCCCATTTTTCTAGCTACAGCACAGACATGCCTGAAGCGTACGCCCAGCTTGCATCACCTTCCAGTGCACTGCCTAGAGATAGAACAACAAAAACTTAATGCTCAGGAGGCTTCTGAGAGGCTCCAGGGAGTCGCTGGATTCCTTAAAGAAGGGAAAGGTCAGACCCTGATCCTGATGACACTGTCAGAAATTCTAGAACTTTCCCAGGTTAAAATATTTTATGTTTATACAAAATAGTCATGTATAAAATGTTTTTTGTTCAGTTTACATATTTAAAAAGGACTATGGTAATTTCAAATGCTTTGTGCTTACATGTCATAAATATTGTTAGAAGCCCATATTTTTTACAAAAACTATTTGTGGAGATTTTCATGACTGTATAGGTGTTTTCAGATGGAGGATTTGCCAGACCTGTGTTCTGAGGTGCACACATGATCTCTGCTTGGGAAAAGTGGCCAGTGCCACTGTGCAGTGCCCAGCATTTGTATGTGACTCTGGTTTGGTGTGTGCTGTGTTGGTCACCACTTAAAGTAGAGCCAGTGTGCATAATTTGAATATATAAAAATTTGAAAATACGTTTAGCCAGTCTACTCCTCAGTACATTTTGAGGGTCAAGTGGAAAAAAGAAGTAAAAGGAAATTAATGAAGGAAAGGAAAGCACTTTCTGAGTTCTGTCAAACACAGGAGCTTCAGAGGAAATACTGCTTCAACACTGTAGTATACTTTGTCCCTTTTCATTGATTTAACTAAGTGGATACTGAAAATATCACAGAGGCATTGATCTTGGTGCAGAAACCAACTCTCCTCACCTAGGGGAAAATAAATCTAGGAAGCAGTGTGTCAGGAAGAGCCCCTTTTGAAAGCAAAACGGAATTTAGATTACAGCCAGCTTCACAAAGCTATTGTTTATGGTGTTCAACTATAAATATGCTACCAAAAGCATAAGAAAATGGCATCTTCATCAGATTAAAAAGCTCTAAAACCAAAAATTACCCATACTTAAAATTTTTATTTTCCTTGTAACTCTGCGATCAGTTCTGGATACAGGGCCCAATTCTATCATCTCCCGAGAACTAGGCAACCCCTGGGCAGAACCAGCTTAATTAGCACCATGGCCATCCCTTTATGCTGATAATAAACAATACTCACCTTGTAAGGAATTCTAAGCTCAATCATATTTACAAATGCTCTGCCCTCTGGGTTCCAAGACTGCTGGCCTCAGGACATCTTAGTGCGGCATTTACAACACAGCATAGCTTTGAGGCATTTGTCCTTGGCTGGAAATGTCACACCTGGAAGCAGGCACACCCTGCAAGAAGCTATTCCCCTGCCACCCCAGCAGTGAATTAGGATGAGACAAAGCAAAAATGACACTGATGTTACAGAGACATCACTGATCCCTGCAATGAATAATCATCTTTTGACTTTAAACTGTAGGCAAATGGAAGAATTATCTTAACAGCTGACAACATCCTAGCTGGTAATTAAAAAAACTCCAGTTTGAAATTTGGTCTTTCACAGAGATTTTCCCTGAGTTGGGAGGTCAACAAAATTGTGCTTATTTATTTTAAAGCAGCACAGGACAAACTTCTACCACCATCACCTTGGAAAACTTCTAAGCAGGCCCTTATCCTAAATCTTGCACCTACATGTCTTAGAAAGTGAAATCTGGAAGATTGCTGGCAAGATGGCCAAATAGGAACAGATCCAGTATACAGCTCCCAGCAAGAGCAATGCAGAAGGCAGGTGATCTCCGTGTTTCCAACGAGGTACCTGGTTAAACTAATTGGGACTGGTTAGACAGTGGGTGCAACTCAAGGAGGGAGATCTGAAGCAGGGTGGGGTGTCGCCTTATCCGGGAAGCACAAGGGGCTGGGGAACTCCCTCTCCTAGCTAAGGGAAGCCATTAGGGACTTTTCCCAGCACTCTGGCCCAGATACAGTGCTTTTCCTACAGTTTTCACAACCTGCAGACCAGGAGACTCCCTCTGGTGCCTACACCACCAGCGCCCTGGGTTTCCAGCACAAAACTGGGTGGCTGTTTGGGAAGACCTGAAGCTTGCTATTGTTTTTTTTTTTTTTTTTTTTTTTTTTCATACCTCAGTGGTGCCTGGAATGCCAGCAAGACAGAACTGTTCACTCCCCTGAAAAAGGGGGCTAAATCCAGGGAGCCAAGTGATCTGGCTCGGTGGGTCCTAGCCTAATGAAGACTGGCAAGCTAAGACCCCACTGGCTTGAAATTCTCGCAGCCAGCACAGCAGTCTGAGTTCCACCTGGGACTTTTGAGCTCAGTGGGAGAAGGGGTGTCTGCCATTGCTGAGGCTCAAGTAGTTGGTTTTAAACCTCATCTGTGTTAACAAAGTTGCCGGGAAGTTTACACAGCGACTGGGTGGAGCCCATGGCAGCTAAGCAAGGCGTCTGCAGGCAGACTGTGTCACTAGACTCCCCCCTCACCAGGCAGGGCATCTCTGAAAAAGGCAGTAGCCTGTTTGGGACTTATAAAGCCCCCACCTTTCTGGGACAGAACACCTGGAAAAGGGGCAGTTGTGGGTACAGCTTCAGAAGACTTAAACAACATCCCTGCCTGATACTATGAAGGGAGCAGCAGATCTCCCAGTGCAGCATTTGAACTCTGATAAGGTACAGACTGCCTCCTCAAGTGGCTCCCTGACCCCTGTGTATCCTGACTGACTGGGAGACACTTCCCAGCAGGGGCTAACAGACACCTCATACAGGAGAGTTTTGGCTGGCATCTGGTGGGTACCCTTCTAGGATGACGCTACCAGAGGAAGGAACAGGCAGCAATCTTCTTTGCTGTTCTGCAGATCCTGCTGGTGATTTGCAGGCAAGCAGGGTCTGGAGTGGACCTCCAGCAAACTCCAGCAGACCTGCAGCAGAGGGGCCTGACAGTAAGAAGGAAAACTAACAAGCAGAAAGAAGTAGTTTCAACATCACCAGAAAGGACGTCCACTCAGAGCCACATAAAAAGGTCACCAATATCAAAGAAAGACAAAAGGTAGATAAATCCATGAAGGTCGAAGAAACCAGTGCAAAAAGGCTGAAAATTCCAAAAACCAGAACGCCTCTTCTCCAAGGGATCACAGCTCCTCACCAGCAAAGGAACAAAACTGGACGGAGAATGAGTTTGACAAATTGACAGAAGCAGGCTTCAGAAGGTGGGTAATAACACATTTCTCTTAGCTAAAGGAACATGTTCTAACCCAATGCAAGGAAGCTAAAAGAAACTTGGAAAAAAGGTTAGACAAAATGCTAACTAACTAACTAGAATAAACAAACAGCATAGAGAAGAACATAACCTGATGGAGCTAAAAAACACAGCACAAGAACTTCATGATGCTTATACAAGTTTCAATAGCCAAATTGATCAAGCAGAAGAAAAGATATCAGAAATTGAAGATCAAGTCAATGAAATAAAGGGAGAAGGCAAGATTAGAGGAAAAAAAGTGAAAAGAAAAGAAATGAGCAAAGCCTCCAAGAAATATGGGATTATGTGAAAAGACCAAATCTACGTTTGATCAGTGTACCTAAAAGTGACCATAAGAATGAAACCAAGTTGGAAAACACTCTTCAGGATATTATTCAGGAGAACTTTCCCAACCTAGCAAGGCAGGCCAACATTCAAATTCAAGAAATACAGAGACCAACACAAAGATACTTCTCAAGAAGAGCAACCCCAAGACACATAATCATCAAATTCACCAGAGTTGAAGGAAAAAAATGGTAAGGGTAGCCAGAAAGAAAGGTCAGGTTACCCACAAAGGGAGGCCCATCAGACTCATAGCAGATCTCTCAGCAGAAATCCTACAAGCCAGAAGAGAGTGGGGGCCAATATTCAACATCCATAAAGGAAATATTTTCAACCCAGGATTTCATATCTGGCCAAACTAAGCTTCATAAGCGAAGGAGAAATAAAATCCTTTACAGACAAGCAACTGCTGAGAGATTTTGTCACCACCAGGCTTGCCTTAAAAGAGCTCCTGAAGGAAGCACTAAACATGGAAAGAGATAACCAGTACCAGCCACTGCAAAAACATACATACCAAATTATAAAGACCATCAACACTAAGAAGAAAATGCATCAATGAGCAAAACAATCAATCAGCTAGCATCATAATGGCAGGATCAAATTCACACATAACAATATTAACGTTAAATGTAAATGGGCTAAATGCCCCATTCGAAAGACACAGATTGGCAAATTGGGTAAAGGGTCAAGGCCCATTGGTGTGCTGTATTCAGGAGACCTATCTCATGTGCAGAGACACACATGAGCTCAAAATAAAGGGATGGAGGAAGATTTACCAAGCAAATGGAAAGCAAAAAGCAGGGGTCACAATCCTAGTCTCTCTCTGATAAAACAGTCTTTAAACTAACAAAGATCAAAAGACACAAAGAAGAACGTTATGTAATGGTAAAGGGATCAATGCAACAAAAAGATCTAACTACTATCCTGAATATATGTGCACCCAACACAGGAGCACCCAGATACATAAAGCAAGTTCTTAAAGACCTACAAAGAGACTTAGATTTCCACACAATAATAGTGGGACACTTTAACACCCCACTGTCAATACTAGACAGATCATTGAGACAGAAAATTAACAAGGATATTTAGGACTTCTTTAACTCAGATCTGGACCAAGTGGACCTAATTAATTGACAGCTACAGAACTCTCTAACCCAAATCCACAGAATATACATTCTTCTCAGCACCACATTGCACTTATTCTACAATTGACCACATAATTGGAAGTAAAACACTCCTCAGCAGCAAATGCAAAAGAACGGAAATCATAACAGTCTCTCAGACGGCAGTGCAATCAAATTAGAACTCGGGATTAAGATACTCATTCAAACACATGCACAACTACATGGAAACTGAAAAACCTGCTCCTGAATAAGTACTGGAGAAATAATGAAATGAAGGCAGAAATAAAGACGTTCATTGAAACCAATAAGAACTAAGATAGATACAATGTACCAGAATCTCTGGGACACACTTAAAGCAATGTGTAGAGGGAAATTTGTAGCACTAAATGCCCACATGGGAAACGAGGAAAGATCTAAAATTGACATCCTAACATCACAATTAAAACAACCAGAGGAGCAAGATAAATGCAGAAGACAAGAAATAACTAAGATCAGAGCAGAACTGAAGGAGACAGACAAAAAGAACTCTTCAAAAAAAAAAAAAAAAAAAAAGTGAATCCAGGAGCTGGTTTTTTTTTTTTTGGAAAAGATCAACAAAATAGATAGACTGCTAGCCAGAATAATAAAGAAGAGAGAAGAATCAAATAGATGCAATAAAAAATGATTGATAAAGGGGATATCACCACCCATCCCACAGAAATACAAACTACCATCAGAGAAGACTATAAACACCTCTACGCAAACCAGAAAATCTAAAAGAAATGGGCAAATTCCTGGACATTTACACCCTCCCAAGAGTAAACAAGGAAGAAGTTGAATCCCTGAATAGATTAGTAACAAGGTCTGAAATTGAGGCAGAAATTAACAGCCTACCAACCAAAAAAAGTCCAGGACCAGACAGGTTCACACCAAACTCTACCAGAGGTACAAAGAGAAGCTGATACTATTCCTTCTGAAACTATTCCAAACAATAGAAAAAAAGGGAAGCCTCCTTAACTCATTTTATGAGGCCAACATCATCCCGATACCAAAACCTGACAGAGACACAACAAAAAAAGAAAATTTCACGCCAATATCTATGATGAACATTGATGTGAAATTCCTCAATAAAATACTGGCAAACTGAATCAAACAGCACATTGAAAAGCTTACCCACCAAGAGCAAGTGGGCTTCATCTTTGGGATGTAAGACTGCTTCAACATATGCAAATCAATAAACGTAATCCATCACATAAACAGAACCAAAGACAAAAACCACATGATTATCTCAGTAGAAACAGAGAAGGCCTTTAACAAAATTCAACAGCTCTTCATGCTAAAAACTCTCAATAAACTAGGTATTGATGGAATGTATCTCAAAATAAGAGCTATTTATGACAAACCCACAGCCAATATCATGCCAAATGGGCAAAAATTGGAAGCATTCTCTTTGAAAACCGGCAGAAGACGAGGATGCCCTCTCTCATCACTCCTATTCAACATAGTATTTGAAGTTCTGGCCAGGGCAATCAGGCAAGTAAAATAAAGTGTATTCAATTAGGAAAAGAGGAAGTCAAATTCTATTTGCAGGTGACATGATTGTATATTTAGAAGATCCCTTTGTCTCAGCCCAAAATCTTCTTAAGCTGATAAGCAACCTCGGCAAAGTCTCAGGATACAAAATCAACATGCAAAAATCACAAGCATTTCTATACACCAGTAACAGCAAACAGCCAAATCATGAGTGAACTCCCATTCACAATTGCTACAAAGAGAATAAAATACCTAGGAATACAACTA
Organism: Cacajao melanocephalus; assembly: GCA_963573385.1. Taxonomy (NCBI): domain Eukaryota; kingdom Metazoa; phylum Chordata; class Mammalia; order Primates; family Pitheciidae; genus Cacajao; species Cacajao melanocephalus. The sequence goes on from CAUYLG010010122.1 coordinate 38,832, forward strand.
ACAAGAGATGTGAAGGACCTCTTCAAGGAGAACTACAAACCACTGCTCAAGGAAATAAGAGAGGACACAAACAGATGGGAAAACACTCCATGCTCATGGTTAGAAAGGTAACTTTTAATATACATTTGTTCTGATGAGACCTTGCCCTTTATCTGGACTGTCTCACCCAGTAAAGTGTGTCCTTTCGTCCCCAGTTTTTTTCCTCATGAAAGTAACCTTTTGTTTCTCATTTAAAACACCCTACCAACTAGAGAGCAGAGCAGTCTTAGGAATTCATTTGTTGAAGTAAGCCATTTCCTTTGACAGAGATATAAAACATGATGACATTAAAACAAATCTTATTTGCTCTCAAATGCAATTTTTAAAAACTTTTCTGCCCTTTTCATTCTCATAGCCCTAAAGCAAACATCTAGTATAACTGCACAGCAAATGAATAAGTATTCAAACCAGCTGGAGTCTTACACCTACATACTGTCTAGACATAGAACTGAGCCTTTAGGTAGAAGCCAAGTCACAATGCAGCACATGATTTCCTGAGCTAGATAACTGAACTTCGGCAGCCTTCTTGGTACGTTTATTTGTGCACTACACAGATAAGCTCAGATGAAGGGTCATCTCTATGCTAGAGCTGGAAGTGTGGCCAACCTTCTGCTCTGCTGGCTGGTGACTGCTAGGAGTGGGATGAAAGTCCCAGAGAATGTGCTCATATCCCATCATTCATAGGGAAGACACATCGACAGCCATTACCAAAGTTGTTGAATAAAGAAATTGGATTTTTAACATATTATATAAAGTTAGTGATATAGCTAGTAGAACTGAAACCAAACAACAAAGTATCATATTGCACATCTACACACAGAAAATACACACACAAAAGAAACAAAAGCTACATTTATTGAAAAAAAAGAAACAGAAAACACGATGCAAAAATGGAGCCTGAGGGAAACATTTCAGTGTTTGCAAATGGTGTATATGCATATATTTATTAAAATAAACAGATTGGGCCAGGCACAGTGGCTCACCCCTGTAATCCCTGCACTTTTGGAGGCCCAGGTGGGTGAATCATCTGAGGTCAGGAGTTTGAGACGAGCCTGTCCAACATGGTCTGTACTGTAATCCCAGCTACTGGGGAGGCTGAGGCAGGAGAATCGCTTGAACCCAGGAGGTGGAGGTTACAGTGAGCTGAGATTGCACCACTGAGCTCCAGCCTAGGAGATAAAGTGAGACTCTGTCTCCAAAAAATAAAAGTTAAACAGATCGGGTCAAAAACCAAAGCCCAAGTTATAGGCTGTGTATAATAAATGTAGCTAAAATAAAATATTTCAGACATGTAGAACGTAAAAAACTAAATTGAGAATGAAGACATACTAGGAAAGTACCAAAAATAAGAAGATATGTATTTTATTAATACTAGAAAATTTTGATTGCCAAGTCAAATGGTTTCATTGGAAAAAAGAAAATAAATTTTTTAAAATATTGAGGTCCACCTGATAATTTTTTGGACCAAGAAGCACAGTATAAATAAAGGTAAAATTATAGGAAATACAAGGAAATGTTACAAAATAGCCCAGAAACACACAAATCAGGTAAGAAATTTAGTTATGATAAATGTCACATTTTAAATCACCAAAAAAATAATGATAATAATTGGCTGGGTGCAGTGGCTCACACCTGTAATCCCAGCACTTTGGGAGGTCGAGGCGGGTGGATCACGAGGTCAAGAGATTGAGACCATCCTGGCCAACATGGTGAAACGCTCTCTGTACTAAAAATATAAAAATTAGCTGGGCGTGGTGGCGTGCGCCTTAGTCCCAGCTACTCAGGAGGCTGAGGCGGGAGAATTGCTTGAACCCGGGAGGCGGAGGTTGCAGTGAGCCGAGATCGTGCCATTGCACTCCAACCTGGCGCCTGGCGATGGAGCGAGACTCTGTCTCAAAAAAAAAATATTATTATTATTATTATTATTTGACTTAAATGGCTTTGAGACAACTGGCTAACCATTTGAAAACGCAAATGGTTTGAAATTTCACAAAGTTAATATATATATTAAAAGTACTAGACTAGCCAAGTATTTGAGTTCTAAGTAATTTAAATGTATTGTCACAAAGAATTAATTAAATTTCCCAACTTAGCATACCTAATACACGACAGACTAGGATTTGAACTGAGCAAATCTCCAGGCGTTTTTTTTGTTTGTTTGTTTTTTTGAGAGGGAGTCTTGCTTTGTAGTCCAGGCTGGAGTGCAGTGGTGCGATCCTGGCTCGCTTTTACCCCTGCTTCCTGGCTTCAAGCAATTCTCTGGCCTCAGCCTCCTGAGGAACTGGGACTACAGGCACCTACCACCACATCCAGCTAATTTTTAGTAGAGACAGGGATTCACCATATTGTCCAGGCTGATCTTGAACTCCTGACCTCAAGTGATCCACCTGCCTCAGCCTGGCCACCATGCTGGGCCAAGCAGTATATTTTTACCTTTTTTTTTTTTTTTTTAATTTTGCTTTAACTTCTGGGATACATGTGCTGAACATGCAGGTTTGTTACATAGGGTATACATGTGCCATGGTGTTTTGTCACACCTATCAATCTGTCATCTAAGTTTTAAGCCCTGCATGCATTAAGTGTTTGTCCTAATGCTATCCCTCCGCTTGTCCCACACTCCCCAACAGTCTCCAGTATGTGGTGTTCCCCTCCCTGTGTCCATATGTTCTCATTGTTCAACTCCCACTTATGAGTGAGAATATGCAGTGTTAGTTTGCTGAGGAGGATGTTTTCCAGCTTCATCCATGTCCTTGCAAAGGACATGAACTCATTTTTTATGGCGGCATAGTATGGTGTGTATGTACCCACGTTTTCTTTTTTTTTTTTTTATAATTTATTTATTTATTTATTTATTTTTTGTATTTTAGGTTTTGGGGTACATGTGAAGAACATGCAAGATTGTTGCATAGGTACACACGTGGCAGTGTGATTTGCTGCTTTCCTCCCCTTCACCTATATCTAGCTTTTCTTCCCATGCTATCTCTCCCCACCTCCCCAAAATCTTACCTTTAAAATCTGCGTCTGTCAACTGCTGACCTGTTTCTAAATTTTCCTTGAACTTTGAGAAGAAGAAAAATCTGATATTGGTTCACCTTGTCTTCTCTTCTGAGCCTCAGGCTCATATTTTTGGCTACTTAGTAAATCTTTTTCCTAGACTAAACATGTCAATTTTTTTTCTCTTATTTTGAATTCTTTCTCTTCCTGATGTCTCTGTTTCATTCAGACTTGGCTTCAAACCTCCACTTACAATCTTCCCCCTTTATTTCCTCAATAACTAACTAGTTAAGGGTTGCAGTTATTTTCCATTCCCTCTGCTATTGGTACTCAGGCTCCTGCACCCTTCAATTCTGGACCACTCTAATTGCCTCTTAATTGGTTTCCTTGACTCTTTTTTCTTCTTGTCCGATTCATCCTATTATTGTTGGCAGACTGGTCTTCCTAAAATATCCTCTTAATCTCATCACATCACTGCACCCAAACCTTCAATGATTCCTTGGTGACTAAAGGGTGGAGTCCATAATTCTACTCCAGTATTCGGTGTGCTTCATTTTAGGGTCCAATCTTCTTTTCGAACTGTATCAGTCTGTTCTCACGCTGCTAATAAATACATACCTGAGACTGGGTCATTTATAATGGAGAGAGGGTTAATGGACTCACAGTTCCACCTGGGTGGGGAGGCCTCAAAGTCATGGTAGAAGCTGAAGAAAGAGCAAAGGGACTTCTTATATGGTGGTGGACAAAAAAAGAGCTTGTGCAAGGAAACTCCCCTTTATAAGAGCATTAGATCTCATGAGACTTATTGCCTATCAGGAGGGCAGCATGAGAAAGACACGCCCCCGTGATTCAATTACCTCCCACTGGGTTCCTCCCATGACATGTGGGAATTGTGGGAACTACAATTCAAGATCAGATTTGGGTGGGGACACAGCCAAAGCATATCACCAACCTTATTTCTATATGCTCATTTCCTTCAGGTACTCAGTGCTGCTGTTTATGGTTGCATGAAGAGGAAGAAAGACTGTTGCAAATTTTGAACTGTCCACACTTAGTAGTCAACATTGTTCACTTTTGTATCCCATTTCTCTGCACACATTCAGCATGGTTATCTTACAGCAGTGGTTCCCAATCCAGGGTACAGACTGACATGCTCTGGGGTCTTTAATGGATACTGATACTTTGGTCTCACTCTCAAGAGATTCTGAATTACCTGGCTTGGATATCAGGATTTTCAAAGTTCTCAGGTGATATGGTTTGGCTGTGTCCTTACCCAAATATTGTCTTGAATTGTAGTTCCCATAATTCCTACGTGTTATGGGAGGGACTTGGTGGGAGATAATTGAATCATGGGGGTGGTTTCTACCATACTATTCTCATGGTCGTGAATAAGTCTCACCTTAGGAGATCTGATGGTTTTATAAGGGGAAACCCCTTTCGCTTGGTTCTCATTCTCTTTTACTGCCCACCACGTATGAAATGCCTTTCACCTTCTGCCATGATTAGGAGGCCTCACCAGCCACGTGGAACTGTGAGTCTATTAAATCTATTTTTCTTCCTAGTCTCTGGTAAGTCTTTATCAGCAGTGTGAAAATGGAATAATATACCATGTGATTCTAGGGATGGTTGGTGTGCACCAAGCTTGGCCAATGTTGTAGCCCAGGACAAATAACAACAACAATGGCAACACAAGTTGGTGAAATATTTTTTGGCCACTTGTGTGCTGCCCCTTAGGGAGTCACCTGGTATTTAGCTAGGTTTCTGTGATGCGGGCCTGGAAATTTTACTGGTAACTGCCTTCATTAGTGTACAATTTGAAGTAAAAAATCTAGGCTTCTAAAAGCATCGTCTGAGAGGGTGGGTTTATAGTCTAATTTGGATGCTGCATTTTTCCATCACCATAGGAAGCCTCTAAGAAAGAGTCAAATAGGGGCTCTCACATTATAGTCATGGGCAAATGAATCCTGTTCTAATTGCAGATTTTCAACAGGATGGCTGCAAGTGTGTCAGAAAAGCCAAGAAGATTCTTTGCTATAGACAAACAAAAGGTTCTAATCTTGTATGTTTATTTTTAGATAAACAAGAGGCCTATTTTGTGTTTGTAACCAAGTTGGTGCTTGAAATATTTTAGATGCTCACACACTTTTCTATGTACCACATTATGCCAGAATATAATATTCCCAAAGATGACCTATTTAAAATGAAAGAATATTCCAGGGAAGAATGCCCTCTGTAATTAACTGTAACTTAACAAATGGTCATTTACAGTCATGCCTAGAATGTATCAGACTTATCATTAACATGAATTTCTTTCTGGCTTATAGACAAAGATCAGATTTCTTTCAATAACATTTATTATTAGCAAGAAATGTCATTGAGAAAGTAGTTTAAGACTTTCATTTGGGAATAAAAACGCGTTGTTCTTTACTGAGCTATGGAGTACCTTGAAGTTATTTGAAGTCTCCAGTGACAATTCTGACTCTATTCTGTGTGATTTTGGAGTTTATGGGTCTCAATTTTCCAATGGATGAGATAAGATTATTAAGAACAAAATAGTAAGGGGTGAGGGTATGAGTCATGCTGCTGTTTGGGTACATGTTCTTATTGTCTCTTGATGTTAAGTTATTAAACAAAAAAGTATTGTTACATTGGCTTACAAGCCAATTATGGCAAGCCAATGATGGTAAATCTCTTTCCCTAATGAAGTCTCACTGTCATTCTGCCAATTTGCTATGGATGAGATCTGTCCTTAAGTAGGAAGGTTCTTACAGGTGGAGGGTTGGGATGTGGCTGTTTGACTATTCAGAAAGTGCAGGTACCGTGCTAGAGGGTTTTTGTTGTGGTTTGTATATTTTTGTTTGTTTGTTTGCTTTTAAATACAGTTGCTAACTCTTACTAATTCCTTGAATTTTGTAACAGGATATTTTGAATGATTTTTGTCCTTTAGTGCAAGAATTCTAGAGAAGACATAAAGTCGAGGAGGATAAGAAAAGCTAAGACCCCATATCCTAAAGATAGTTACCAAAGAGTCACCACCACTGGGGACTTCCAGGTTTATTTACTAAGTGGTGGTTAAACCTTCCCCGTTACCATAGTTCCCTGTCCCACCCCTGCCTGCAAGAGGAATCAGGATGGAAAGAGTTATTAGAGCCTAGACAGGAGGTTTTTCCTTTTCTTCCCCATGGGTGGGCAGCTCTCCTCCCTAAGAAGCCAAGTGAAGGGCTTCCGATGGGAATCAGCCATAGAGGTTAGGGGTATCTAGGAGAAGGAGAGACTTGTGTCTTTTTTATGACAAGTGTGTACTAAGCTCTAGAACCTGCAGGATCACTCTCTACTGATGTTGGAGTGGTACAGAGCAGGGCAAGAAAGTTTTAGGAGAGCCTGAGATGCTCTTCCTTCAGTGTATGGGACATACAGACCAGTGTGCTACCAGTCTGGAGATTTCTGAGCAGAGAAGCTTATTGCAATAGCTGTCACCAGCAGAGTAAGAAGAGTGCCATAGTGTTAGGTGCTGAAGAACAGGCTGTGACCGCACTTTCCTTAGTCCCCAGTGACCTTTTGAGGGCACAGAGGAAACAACACAGAGACAAGTGGAGGGACAGATGAAGGGGGCTAAAGGGGATAAGCAAAAGGCCACCTAACTCAGAGAAAGGGCTGAAGGCTTGTGCTGTAGATGGGAATAGGTAAGGTGTAGGGGATATTCCTTGTTCTGAGGGTTTTCAGGACTGGATAGGGGGCAAGGTAAAAATGTATCATTGCCGTTACAAAAACCATGACAGTGTCTAGGCAGAGATCACTACGTCAGCAGAGGTGACCAGCATCAAAGGGAAAGAATCTACAATAGAGGGATGCCAGGACGTCTGCCCTCAATGACGTGATCTCTGCATTTACTTATTTCTCTCCTGCCCATGAGGGGCTGGAGGAGCCAGACTTTGAGCAGAGAGAGGGGAGGAGTTATTTCAGAGGCACATTGTGTTCATTCTTCACTTCAAGAACCTAGGACCATGTGCCTAGCTATTTTGAAGAAGAGAAGATAAACATTTTAAAATCAATCAGTTATGATATTTTATTAGAAGTCATATTAGTAATAAGAAGTATCTGGTAAGCTATGGAATGTGACAAGAGGCCATTGCTAGGGAGTAGGACAGGGCTATGTGACAGATCATGAATAAAAGTAGGATTTAAAGGAATAACAATTACATGTTAATAACCTCATGGAGTCGAAATTCCTCCATTAACTGTCTACATTTGAAATGTTGAAACATTCTTAGTAATGTTGAACGTGCATGTGGTGCTTTCAGGGATCAGGACAAAGGTCAGAAGATCTCTATATCTGCTTTTCAATGAAAGTAGCTGGAGTGAGATTTGGAGGCTCAAAAGAAGATTGGAGCCTTTTCTTGGAACCTTATGCTCTATAGAGATGCCCAGGGAAGGTGTGGGTGAGGGGTCGGAGAGGCGTAAGTCTGGGGAAAAGGCCTCTGTATAAGAGGGAAGGAATGGGCAGGAGGAGCGTGAGGATCATCACAAGAAGGAGGGAGGAGTATCCTGTTCAGCAGTGGCTGCTTTTGTTCCTGTCTTCTGGATACCTAACTTAGTCTTGATGAGGATTGAAGACAAAGAGGTTTGGGAAAAAGGGGGGTGCGGGGGAAGGTTTTTTTCCCCCTACCACTAGAATCATATAATTATTCCAAGTCAGAGCTGGAAGGCATTCAGAGGTCATCCAATACTCTCATTTCATGTACAATTCCTGTTTTGCTAGTACCCAACATAAAATCACCACCCCTGCACTTTTTCCTTCTTACACAGGTATTTTGGAGAGTCTCCAGACACTAAAAAACAAGTTTTTGATAAAGGTTCTAGTTATTAGCCACATGGTTCTTGCCATTCCACCCTGTTACTCTGCTCCAGCCCCTTGCCTTGAGGTGCTTTGAAAATCCACTGGACACCACACCTCACTCTGTGCCAGGGCACTGATGGGACTGCAGTCACATCTGCTGTCTCCTGGAAGGCATGGCCACTCTTGCCAACGCCCAGGACCCCTCCAAGAGCCAGGATGACGACAACTACTTCATCTTCTTTCTTCTTTCTCCTTCTTCTTTCTTCTTCTGGATGAAGATTGCTGTGGCTATGATGACAATTTCTTCTTCTTTCTTCTTCCTGGATGAAGATTGCTATGGCTAGTGGCCTCTTATTCTCTTGGAATATGTGCTCTCCCCAGAAATGTGTAATCTTTCTCTTTCCAATTTTTTTTTTAGCAGATCCCCCATTATATTATTTGTGGTCAAGTGATGTATTAGTCTGTTTTCATGCTGCTGATAAAGACATACCTGACACTGGGCAATTTATAAAGAAAAAGAGATTTAATGGAATCACAGTTCCACATGGCTAGGGAGGTCTCACAATCATGGTAAAAGGTGAAAGGCACATCTTACATGGCAGGAGACGAGAGAGAATGAGAGAGCTTGTGTAAGGAAACTACCCTTTATAAAACCATCATATCTCATGAGACTTATTCACTATCATGAAAACAGCACAGGAAAGACCCACCACCAAGAAGTTCAATTACCTCTCACCAGATCTCTCCCACAACAATGGGAATTATGGGAGCTACAATTCCAGAGAAGATTCGGGTGGGGACACAGCCAAACCTTATTAACTGAGGACTCCTTGGTTCAAACCATGAGTGAATGTGAACTGAAGAGATGTGAAGTTACTTACCCTGAAGCCACACAATGTGTGCTAGGAACAGCACCAGGACTGGAACTAAGGAGTTCAGCAGGTGCAATTACTGTCTATCCTTAGAGGGACTAGGCATGGAAAGAAGGAATAAAAAGGAGAAAGAAGTGGAGCCAATTCTGTGCTCTGAAGCCATCAGGAGATGGTGAGCAGACTGAGAGTTAAGTGAGGCACATTGGGGAATGTCTCTAGGAAACTCTCCATGTGGAGTTTTGTCCATGTAAGGTCATGTGCTATCTTACATGATATTAGGTGACGGCCAAGATTCACCACGACTGGTATGCAAAACCTCAAATTGTTTTTATTTTATGACTATTATTTTTCTCCCTATGTGAGCATTTTTCTTGGAAGAGAATGGAAATTGTTTTTAACATTGAGTAAATATAGAGATTAATGATTTTGGATCCCTTTCATATTAAATTAAGTTGTGACTTTATATTTTATTAAAGCAATCTTATTTATGGCCAAAGTCTGGATGCCTAGTGATATCTGGAGCTGCAAATGATGGTATTGTTTTAAATTTTGAGTGAAGCATTGAATACTGTTTACAACTATGAACACTTAATTTTGATTGGATAGATTTATTGTTTCAGAGAATAGTTTCCTGGAACTATTGTGGGGTAATTGTGATGCCTGTGCTTGCTATAGAGTAAATTAAAAAAACTGTTTTTGAGTGTATCAGTGATAAAATTCTTCTCTTAAAGCACACTCTTGGGCACTTTATTAGATAAATATAATTCTTAAGGCTAACGGACATATTCTGTGAGGTATGGATGCCAGGTATTTAACACTAGAGAATTTGAAATGAAATTTGGAAGGAACACTATTCTCTTATTTGATTAACATCCCTCTAGAATTGTTCTGGATGATGTTTTCTTTTTAACCTAGATGTGAGACATAGTCACTGTCTTGAATCTTAGCTTCTTCAACTGTAGTGGGGATAGAAAGGACACATATTTAAGGAATTCTTAATTTTTGTTGAAGTGGGAGATGGGCAGGAATCAACGGTTTCAAGAGCTACACTTCTCTTAAGTGGGTTTTGAAGGGTAGTTCCAGAGCTCCTGGATCAAAGTGTAATTGAAATACACAGGAGTGGCTTATTTTATCTTCAGTTTAATGGTGGAGTTTTGAGTGAGTAGCTCTCAACCCAGTGAATGACATATGTTAGGTGAGTAGTAAACATTTGCTGGGTTGACCACTAAACATCCATTCTTTCTTCTTTTGGCAACGGTGTCTAATTTTCTATTTTGAGAACCATCCTCCACCTTCTCTGAGATGAACAGCTACTATTGGAGCTGATTCTATGACTGGCTTCAAGAGTGTGTAACTCATGGCCAAGTGCCATAAATCTGTTACCTAGGCATAGCGACTCCTTTAGGGGTGGACATGTGACTCAGTTGATCCAATCAAAGTACTATCCTACACGGAAACTACTAGGGAGAGATACCCTTGCCCCTCTGAACTTGAACATAGAGAAGCACTGAAGCTGTGGGTAGCCATTTTGTACCTGGGAACCTCAGAATTAAGCCGATATATGGTAGAGTAAGTGAAGAGATGTTTCAGTTATATTAACCTATATATTCATTTTTACTGAAGTCATTTGCTTGCAATCAAAAGAATCCTAACTGAACAAGGTACATAATAAATGATAATTGGCTCCTTTTCCTGCTCCTCATTTCTCAGGGGACGAGTCCCTGCAGGGGAAGCAGGAGAGCCACTGTGCCTTCTCCCAGGATTCCTACAGCACACATACAATGTAAGGAAAGGGTTTCCAGATTCTGCAATTTTACATCAAAAACATCTTCCAAAATATATTTTTATTAAACAAAAAAAATACAAAACACCAACTACTGTGTACTCCATTTTTTCATAAAAGAAATGGCATTTTAAATATTCTGAAATAGGAAGTACAGAGTATAATTAAGGATAATATTTAAAATAGAATAAGTCTAGCTTTAAGAAAAATGCACTGCAGTCTCATTATTATTATTTTTTTTCATTTTACTGTACAGCAGCAAAAAATGTGAGTGGTTTATAAGGTCTAGGTCTGAAAGACAACTTCCTGGAATCAGATTCTGCCTCTACCACTCACTGTTCTGTAATTACTTGAGTTTCAGTTTCCTCATCTGTAAAATAGAAGTAATAATTATTCCTGTCTCAGAAGGTTGCAGTAAGGGTTAAAGGAATTAATACATGTATGTTTTTAGACTAGTTCCTGGCACATAGTAAGTACTCAATAAACATTATTATTGTTGTTTTTGTTGTTATCATATTAATCAATATTCAGTGTAAATGTCTGAGATGAAATCAAATTCTAATTTCAGCCTTTATACTAATTAATTCTGTGGCCTTGGACAGGTCAGTTTAGCTTTCTGGGCTTCAGCATGCTCAACTATAAAATGCAGGAATTTGGTTAGATACTCTTGGAAGTCTTTTGACTCTTAACAGTCGGTGAATGCAGGAAACCACGTGCCTTCGCTGATTCTGCTTATCTGCAGGGGGCATGAGGCACCATTATTGGTCACTTGATCCTCACCTGGGACTGGATTGGCTCCACAGTGGGGAGGTGGTCAGTCCTTCATCCCCCACTGTGCTTTTGTGTGGTGGTTGCTTCTCTTTCTGGTTGGCAGAGAGACATGCAGAAGAAAAAGACCTTTGAAGGAGTGAGTGGAAGAATTCAGGGTAAGATGTTTCCAAAAACGAAAATTTCAATGATGCCAGACACAGTGGGCAACAGTTTTGGGGATGACAGAATATTCTTTCATCTAACCACTCCACTACCCTCTATTGGCCAAATCTAGAGATTGGTGAGGAAGTCTCTATCTTGGGTGTAGAGCCTGTCTGTGAGTGCAGACCTATCCTTGAATGAAAGCAGAGCACACTTCTGTGTGGGAGTAAAGATGATGTGGTGAAACATGGATGTTTGAACATTAACACCAAGGAAACACTCAAGGAAAAAATAGTTCAAGCAACTTAAATAGCAGAGAAGGGCTTTATTTGGCTTGTGTGCATGAGTGAGTACCTCAAGGTTAGATAACTTCCTCAGCAGAAGCAAGGTTGGAGTCTTTACAGGTAAGGAGAGAGGATGGGATTGTGACGACGGTCTTGTCTTGAGGTATACAGATGCTCCTCAACTTACTATGGAGTTATGTCCTGAAAAACCCATCATACGTTAAAAATATTCTAAATCGAAAATGCATTTAATCCAGCCTACTGAATATCAAAGCTTAGCCTTGCCTAACGAAAACATACTCAGAACAATTATATTAGCCTATAGTTGGGCAAAATCATCTAACACAAGGCCTCTTTTATAACAGAGTGTTGGATATCTCATGTGTGAAAGGAAAATATATTGAGATCCTTCAAGCTGGGAACTACTCAGGGGAAAACTCTCATTCTATTCAAAGTCATCCCTCTGCTCACTGAGATAGCTGCATATTCTAGTTGCCTTCTTTGGAAAGGCTTATCAGAAAATCAAAAGAATGCAACCATTTGTCTCTCCCCTACCTGTGACCTGGAAGCCCCCTCCTTGCTTTGAGTTGTCCCCACTTTTCTGGATGGAACCAGTGTACTTCTTACATAAATTGATTGATGTCTCATGTCTCTCTAAAATGTATACAACCAAACTGTGCCCTGACTGCCTTGGGGACATGTTGCCAGGACTTCCTGAGGCTGTGTCATGGGTTGCACGTTCTTAACTTTGACAAATAAACCTTCTAAAATGATTGAGACTTGTCTCATCATTTTTCTCGATTGACACGTGTAATTCGTTGAATATTGTTCCAAAAGTGGAAACAGAATGGTTGTAGGGGTACTTGAAGTATGATCTCTGCTGTATGTATATTGCCTTTGAACCATTGAAAAGTTGGAAAAATGTAAGTCAAACCTTCGTGTAAGTCAGAGGCTGTCTGGCTTTCCTTTGCTGAAACTTCTGTAATGTGAGGTTGGAATGGTTGGAAACGGTTTCATACTTTCATGCCACTTTTCTTGGAATCATTGGTCCAATTTCATGTTAGCAGCTATCTGAACCATTCTTTAGAGAACTATCTGCTTTGTAGCTTGTTTATTAATTGTCTAATGATAATTAAAGTTTAGGGAAAGGGGAAATAGAAGAGAAAAAATGGGGAGGTTAAAGAAGAGAGAACTATTTTTAAAAAAAGGAGTAAAAGTCAAAACAGGAAATGAGTTTTAATTCTTTTTCAACTTAAAAACAAAACGTTTTCTAGTCTCAGGTATTTTTTCTTTTTTTAAGGCTAGTCACATGAAGCAGTGGGCGTGGAGATGTGACAAGAAATCTGTAACTGGTTGTGATCAGTTCATTGTAAACACTATAGCATGCGGACTAACCCTATGTATTTTTCTTAATTTATTTCTCGGGAGGCTTTAAAATTTATTTTTTCCTTTGGACTTAATGTTTTAATTTTTGTTTTCTAAGTAGTCCAATAGATGTTTAAAAAATTTCATTAAGAGAGGAAGAAAGCAAAAGCACACAGTACGTGCCACATTATTTTTCAACTGTTCATCTATGTATAAACATTATATAATACTTTTTTATGCATGATTATTGCACAATAAAAATGTCAAAATAAGGGAGGAAGAAACTTAAGAAAAGAGAGGAAAACAAAATCCTTATTTTACAATAACATCCTCATTTGTATCAGTTATATATCTTTATGCAATGTGTCAGATAGGGGAAGAAAATATAGAGGCAATAAAGAATTTTAAGAACTTCTAAGTTCTGGTAATCATTCCATAGAGATATACTCTAAGATTTTGTTTATACAAAGATAGTTTTAGCAGTCTATAGAGCTAATAAGCTTCTATCAAACACTGGTGCAGACTAATTTGGAGTACATCAAAAAGTCAAGTGGTTCTAGTACTAAGATGAGTGTAATATTTTGCTGCTGATGGGCTTTATGTTTATGAAAATCGACGTTAGCAAACTTGCCCTGCTTCTTGCTCCAAACTGCTTTATAATTCTGCTTTAAGATGCACACTTACCATGTTGCTTACGTAAGCAATGAACAGATGCTTTCTTGAGAAATCTGCTGTATGGGTATATATCTTAATGAAAATGGATTAAATTGGAAATTTTAATCCCCCACTCTTAAAGCTCAACTGATAAATCTAACAGAGATATAAACTGGGAGTAGAGCATAAACAAGAGGACAGTGTTGAGATATTGTGGAAATAGCCAATAATTCTACCTTCTTCAGCATAGGATTTAAACCTGAACTGGAATGAAAGAGTCATATGTGGCATAGAGTCATTATCTTTTGCCTTTTAGGTAATGACCTTTCATTATAACAAAAGTTGCTTACGTGAAAAGAAAACAATTCAGTCAACTGAAACAACTTCAAAATTCTGAAAAATCAACAATGGCAATGTAGTGTGAAAAAATGGGGGTTTTCACAACATGAATCTTGTTCCAGTAAATACCAAGCTACATTATACAAAATGCAAATGATTGAGTCTTATACTGTCTACTCTTTGGCTTACTTTGGAAGTACCTCCTCCAGTGTCCATGCATCTCCCTGTGTTATTATTTTCTGTGTTCTGCTGCAGCTCTTTTTGTGTTTTCCATCTGTCTGTGATTCTGCAACCATCCTACTTTATCCTCATTCGCTTTCTCTCTCTCTCTCTCCCTCCCCATCCCACCCCCATTTTTCTGTCTTTTTAGTTACAAATAGCAAGCTTTTCCAGAAGTGGCAGTCATAGCACGATATATCTAGCAATAAGTCAAGTTTTGTAGCTTGAAAAACTTTAACAGTTCATTAGCTTTCATATTCACATTTTGAGTCAATTAAATCCAACCAATGTTCTTGAAAATGCAAGATTTGTAGATATTGTGAATAGCAATTTATAGATACTGGGAACATCAATAAAGACGTGACCTCTGCCCTTAAAAAAATTCACAGTTGGTTGTGCTTTGGGGCCATTCCTATTACTATTGGCAAGTCCTCTGAATACAGTGACTTCTATCATGCACTGTGCTTTGTTGGATAAATTGAGTCCATTTTTAATAATATAATTGATGATCATTGTTTTCTAGTAAAACTTATTGAGAGACAGAAAAAGACATTGAATATTTTAATTACTTTTTTGCTTATAGAAAAGGAAATCATGTTCTAGAGACCTGGCAAGAGAAAAACAGGTCCCAAAAGAGTGGAGAGTAGGGAGGGTGGAAATCAAAAGGGCCAGTGAGCTGCTGTGGGGATGGTGCTGTGCTTGTGAAAACATGACTGCTTAGAAATGCCAGACATAGATGACAGAGGGATGGAGGCAGCAAACCACATTGCCATATATGTACTTATGCAACAATCCTGCATGATCTGCATATGTACCCCAGGACCTAAAGTGCAATTAAAAAAAAAACCACAGACCCTTGGCTGGACGTGGTGGCTCACACCTGTAATCCCAGCACTCTGGAAGGCTGAGGTGGGTGGATCATGAGGTTAGGAGTTTGAGACCAGCCTGACCAACATAGTGAAACCCTGTCTCTACTAAAAATACAAAAATTAGCTGGGTGTGGTGGTGTGCACCTGTAGTCCCAGCTACTTAGGGGGCTGAGGCAGGAGAATTGCTTGAACCCAGGAGGCAGAGGTTGCAGTGAGCCGAGATGGTGCCACTGCACTCTAGTCTAGGCAACAGAGTGAGACTGTCTCAAAGAACAAACAAACAAAAAAACACAGATCCTTTCCTGAGAGACCTACAGATGCTAATAGGAAACAAGAAGGAAGGTGAAAAATGATGCCTTGCCTTATGTAGATTTATTAATAATTCTGAAATAAAAAATAGATCTTTTTCCTCAGAGACTTATTATGTGTCCAATTCAAACCTTTACTTTTTTTTCTTATTCTGCAAAATGGGTTTTTTTTTAATGACATGAATTTTATTCCAATAAATATTGAGCTGTGTTATACAAAATACAAATGACTGAATCTTAAACTTTCCATTATTTAGCTGGACTTCTGTGATCAAGAAATGAAAAATGAGTCAATTTGCAAAATCTGTTGAATTTTTATGTTTTGCCTTTTAGGTAATGACTTTGTTCATTATAACAAAGTTGTTTATGTGAAACAAAAACAATTCAGTCAACTGAAACAATTTCAGGTTCTGAAAAACCAACAATACCAATGTAGTAGATTAAACTTTTTATTTTTTATTGAAATGTCGACATGTTGCTAACCTTAACATTGGATTTCTGTGTTTGAATTCTGGCTCCTCAACTTACTACAATACCCTGACAAGTTTTTTGAGACCTCTCCATGTCTTATTTTTCTTATCTGTAAAATGCAAGTAATAATAGTACTTATTTCCTTGGATTGTTGTAAAGATTAAATGAGTGAGTTAAAGAAAATTTTAGAAAAGTACCTGGCACAGAGTGTTTCCTCCTCCTCCTTCTCCATCATGATTGTTCTATCTTATGCAGGTTGGTTGACTCATCAAGTATTTTTTTCAATGATTAATAGTGAATTTTTTAAATTAAAATTTTTTTAAGAGACAGAGTCTCACTCTGTTACCCAGGCTGGAGTGCAGTGGTGTAGTCAAAGCTCACTGCAGCCTCAAACTCCTGGGCTCAAGTGATCTTCTAGGCTTAGCCTCTGGAGTAACTAGGACTATAGGTATGTGTCACCATGCCTAGCTAATTTAACTTTTTTTTGTGGCAACGAGGTCTAGCTATATTGCCCAGGCTGGTGCAAACTCCTGACCTCAAATGATACTCCTGTCTTGTCCTCCCAAAGCACTGGGATCACAGTTGTGAGCTACCACACTTGGCCCGAATTAACATCTTTCAGAAAAGTTCAACTAAAATTGTCTGTGGTGAGACGAGTATACCCTGGGGATACAGTCATCATACAAATGTTCAATTCATGCTGCTTGTCATTTAATATAATCTCCTAACTTACCATTTAATTCACGGATGACTCAAATGACTGAAAGAACATTAGTCCTTCTGTCTTCTTATTTTCACAGAGTCGAAGCAATGGTAGTTTTCTTTTAAAAAGAGAAATTGCACATGGGTTTATTTTAGATATATTGTGTTCTATTCTGTTTCTCTGGCTTTACAGGATGTAACAATAAACTCCCTAGTGGATGGGATGAAAGGAAGCCTCACTCTTACTCTGACCTAACGCCCCTCAGTGGCCAGACTCAGGAATGTTTAAATTCATTCCAGAGGAAATAGCTTTGAGTTGGGCTTCAGAAAAGGCAAAAGGCATTGGATTTATTTAATAGGGATAAAGACCATTCATTCATCATACATAATACATAATAATTACATAGAGAATTCTGTAACCATTTCTGTATCTACTGAAGGCAAACAAAGCATATATACAGATTATCAGGAATTAAGTTTTATGTTATTGGTATGAGGTGAGCAAATTTCTAGAAGGGGCTTCCCCTGATAAAGTGATTTTCCTTTTGTGAATATAGCATGTGTTTCTTCTTTCTACCTGTTAATGTAGGACTTCTATCTGCAAAATCTCTTACCCACATCCACTGCTAACACCCTCCCTGTCCCTCACACCACCATCTTCCCCGTGACCCAGCCCTGTTTACCTCACATTTAGTTACAGCTATGAAGTGCTTCCTCTCCTAATTCAGAAACTACTGACAGAGTCTTCACTGTTTTGAAAGCTGCCTTTAGTGAATGGCTACTACCGTGCGATGCCCTCATTTGAGCTGTCATTACCTTTAGGTGACTCCAGCAAGGTGCATAGGAGGCCCCTATGTGCCGAGGCGTAGGAGTGTTTTCCTGGCCTCAATGCACCAAAGTGACACTGGGTTCTGTGCAGAAGTGGATTGTAGCTTTTCTGCTAGATTTCTCACAGGAGTCCCAAAGCAGAGCTACTTTTTACCCAATACCTGATAGAAATGTGGGTGAATGTTACTTTTACTTGCTTTTAATCTGTAGCCCTACTTGCTTCCTAGGATGCAGAGCACAGATTTATGAGAAATGAGCAAGAAGGCAAATCTGAGCCGCTGACACTAGGCTGAGTCAGAATGATATCTCCCTCCAGAGCCTGAGGCCCTGCTATTGAATCATGTCTCTGCGTCTGACATCTTGGGATGAGTTTTCTTCTCAGGCTCCCGCTAGGCTATCTATCAGTGTCCTAGCATCCTAGGGGTGTCTATGGGAAGATACCACTTAGCCTCAGGCGAGACTTGGACTCTGAGAACTTTTGTGAATCTTAATAGAGTTTCTTCTCAATGGGATAGTTATGAGTTGAGGAAAGATCAAGACTTTAAAATATGAAAATTGGCAGTCAAGGAAATTTAAATTACAACATCAATGGGTTGCAAATGTTACACTCTGGTATACACAATCACATACATACATACACATTTAAAGCTAGGAAGGAAGTATACTAAATTTTAACAGTGATTTTCTCTGGGGTGTGGGGTCATGGATGATTTTTATGGGTTAGAGGAAATACTATAGCATATGAATGAACCATATTTCCTAAAATGAGTCTTTCCTCCATATTAATTAGGGATAAGCAGCTGTCTGGAAGGAATTCTGTAGGAGAGAAATAGGAACCAACATTCTCTATTTTCTTTTCCATATAATTCTGTTTAAGACACAAATCCTTGATTTAGACCAAAGCAGTTCAACTAAAATAGAATTGACCTTGCTTAGTGTTAAGTGTTTATTGCATATATGTCCTTCAAGTGATACTGTAATTTGAATAAACCCACTAAGAGTTTGCCCTCTTAGTCTTTTGGAAAGAATAGAAAGTATCAGTAGAAGATAAGTTAAAAGCATCCAGAAATGAAAATGTTATGTTTTCTCAAAAGTAAACTCTTTTTCAGGGCAAGGTCCCTGATGCAGGTTAATCTTCCTTAAGCATAGTTCTAGTCACTCTTCTGATTAAAAGCCTCCAATGACCCCACTGAGTTATTCAAATTGTGTTATTATTTTTTAGAATGAAGACTTCTTTGTTTAAACAAAAATTATTGTAGAATCCAATAAATGTAGAGTGTACAGGGAAAAACCTGTAACTATTGTAGCAATATGTTGACTCCAAGTGTCCTCACATTTTAATAATTGTGTCAGAATTCATCCTAAGAGTAGGAATGTGCTTCTGTTTGGGAAAAAAATAGCTTATGCAAAGACATGAAGGGAAGGCATGAGGACAAAGAGGATCATAATAAAGTAAAAGGGTGGTTTCCTGCCTTGGTTTGATGGGTTCCCAAGATGTTAGTTAATTGATGCTTCAGCTTGCACTGGTGGCAGATGGGATGTGGGGCAGGCCAAGGCCTGAGGATGGGCTTGAAGGCAGAGGTACCATTCCGGAATCCAGAGCAGTAGTATTGATTTTGAGTTTTGTTTTCCTCTTCTGCATTATAATTCCCTTAGGACAGCCTCAGATTTCAGTAAAGCTGATTAGCTTAACAGTCTAAAGCCTGTATAGTATATCAGCCACCTTGGGGAATGCAGGCTCAGACAGCTCATGGAGGAGCAGAGATATATCCAGGGGTGATCAGAGTGAAAGGGGGGCAACCCTTCGGATTTAGAGGAGAAAAGAATCAACTCAGACATGTAAGTCCTCCCAGAGAATCCCCAGAAATATTTGGAAAGTATCTAGATTTTCTGCTCCTAAGATGGAAATTTGGCCTATTTTATTTGGATATTAGGAAAAGGGCAAGCTTTAGGCCAGCGGATTTGGAAGCACTCAGATTCTAAATTAAATGGATAAAGGTAAAGATGCTGTAGGATTCTTCATTTTCCTAAAGAGGTTATCAGAGTCCACAGAATATTAGCATTGTTCTTGATACATGGCAAATAATCAACAAAGAATGGTTGAGCTAATAATTAAATAAATGAATGACCAATAACCATCAATACAGGGTCTCCAGCTTAAAAGATGGCCACTGAAAGAAGTTTTGTCAGAGTTAAAATACCTGAAAAAATGAAAAATTTAGACACCTGTGCCATAGATAACTTGTTTGGATAGAAACAAAAATTACATTTTTTCCTAGATAATAGAAAATAATCATTCTATTTTAAGGTTTATGAAAAAAAATTACACTGGTGACAGTTACTAGAAAATGATTAATTGATAATCTGGATAGCTTTCTTTATCTATTGTAAACAGGATTTTAAAATTTTATATTACAATCTCATTTTGAATTAGCTGAGAAATGAATTGTCTGCTTTAATATGTGTAGCTGAATAAATAAAATTTACCAGTTTTACAAGTATGTAGTCCATTGGACACATCATCTATTAGATTCTCATAGTTTAAAAAGTATGTATGTATGTGGTGTGTGTTTATTATAGGAACAGAGAGAGGGACAGATGTATACGGTGTTGAAGACAGAATTGTATGGGCGAATTAGAGCTTCTCTTTTCCTTTTTGGGACAAGCATAGGAAGGTCTTTTTAGAATTAAAATTCATAAGCTTTGGTTGTTTTTGAAAAGAAAATAACAAATAAACAGTGAGTCCTGAAGGATGTAAGATAGGCAGTGCTGGCTCGGATGCCTCCCATGTGACACAGCTCAGCATGGAGGCCATAATGACAGAGTTGGGTTGACCAAGGGATTTGGGCAATGTCCATTTTCTCCATGGTATGAACTCCAGAAAGAAGAAGAAAAGAATTGGTTCTATAATCATGTCTTTATCAGGGCTCTAAATACAGAGTGAGTTTCCCAAATCTGAAAATCCAAAATCTGAAATGCCCTAAAATCTGAAGCTTTTTTTTTTTTTGAAAGAAAGAAAAAGAGAGAAAAGAAGAAAGAAAGAAAGAGTGAAGGAAAGAAAGAAAAAAAAGAATATAAGAGAGAAAGAAAGAGGAAGAGAAAGAGGGAGAGAGAACGGGATTCTTGTTCTATTGCCCAGGCTAGAATGCAGTCTAAAAATGGGTATTAAAAACCTCTTTTATGCCAATAATTGTGCTTAGCAATGGAGACAAGAAGGAATAAGAGATGAAATAACAAACAAGCAGCCAACCAATATTTTATTTAAACCTGTGAAATGCTATGCAATTGCTGAGGAGTGATTTATTTCCAATTATGCGGTCACTTTTAAAACAGGTGTAATATGATACTGAGAAAAATGTATGTTTTGTG
>CAUYLG010010123.1:0-51526 GCA_963573385.1 Cacajao melanocephalus
GAAAATGCCCAAGTTCAGCATGCCTGGCTTCAAAGGAGAGGGCCCAGATGTGGATGTGAACCTGCCCAAGGCTGACCTTGACGTTTCAGGACCCAAGGTGGACATTGATGTTCCAGATGTGAATAT
The DNA here is from genome assembly GCA_963573385.1 of Cacajao melanocephalus. Classification (NCBI taxonomy): domain Eukaryota; kingdom Metazoa; phylum Chordata; class Mammalia; order Primates; family Pitheciidae; genus Cacajao; species Cacajao melanocephalus. The sequence continues at coordinate 127 of CAUYLG010010123.1, forward strand.
CGAAGGTCCAGATGCAAAACTGAAGGGCCCCAAATTCAAGATGCCAGAGATGAACATCAAAGCCCCTAAGATCTCCATGCCTGATATTGACTTAAACCTGAAAGGACCCAAAGTGAAGGGCGATGTGGATGTCTCCCTTCCTAAAGTGGAAGGCGACCTCAAGGGCCCAGAAGTTGACATCAAGGGCCCTAAAGTGGACATTGACGCCCCTGATGTGGATGTTCATGGCCCAGACTGGCACCTGAAGATGCCCAAGGTGAAAATGCCCAAGTTCAGCATGCCTGGCTTCAAAGGAGAGGGCCCAGATGTGGATGTGAACCTGCCTAAGGCTGACATGGATGTCTCAGGACCCAAGGTGGACGTTAATGTTCCAGATATGAATATCGAAGGTCCAGATGCAAAACTGAAGGGCCCCAAGTTCAAGATGCCTGAAATAAATATCAAAGCTCCCAAGATCTCCATGCCTGATGTTGATCTGGATTTGAAAGGACCCAAAGTAAAAGGAGATTTCGATGTGTCTGTCCCTAAGGTTGAAGGGACTTTGAAAGGCCCAGATGTAGATCTTAAATGTCCAAGTTTGGATTTTGAAGGCCCCGATGCCAAACTCAGTGGCCCATCTTTGAAGATGCCATCACTGGAGATATCTACCCCTAAAGTATCTGCTCCTGATGTTGATTTGCATCTCAAGGCACCAAAAATTGGATTTTCTGGTCCGAAGTTAGAAGGTGGTGAAGTGGACCTCAGGGGACCCAAGGTTGAAGCTCCAAGCTTAGATGTTCACATGGACAGCCCAGATATTAACATTGAAGGGCCAGATGTTAAAATTCCCAAATTTAAGAAGCCCAAGTTTGGATTTGGGGCAAAAAGCCCCAAAGCTGACATCAAGTCACCTTCTCTAGATGTCACCGTTCCTGAGGCAGAGCTGAACCTTGAGACTCCTGAAATCAGTGTTGGTGGCAAGGGCAAGAAAAGCAAGTTTAAGATGCCTAAAATTCATATGAGTGGCCCTAAAATTAAGGCCAAAAAACAGGGATTTGATGTGAATGTTCCTGGGGGTGAAATTGATGCCAGTCTCAAGGCTCCTGACGTAGATGTCAATGTCGCAGGGCCGGATGCTGCTCTCAAAGTCGACGTGAAATCACCCAAAACCAAGAAACCGATGTTTGGAAAAATGTACTTCCCAGATGTAGAGTTTGACATTAAATCACCTAAATTTAAAGCTGAGGCCTCTCTCCCTAGCCCCAAATTGGAAGGTGAACTCCAGGCACCTGATCTGGAACTTTCTTCGCCAGGGATTCACTTCGAAGGTCCTGACATCAAGGCGAAGGCTCCCAAGGTCAAGATGCCAGGTGTGGACATCTCAGTGCCAAAAATAGAGGGTGACTTGAAAGGCCCCAAAGTGCAGGCGAACTTGGATGCACCTGACATCAACATCGAAGGCCCAGACGCTAAAGTCAAAACACCATCCTTCGGCATTTCTGCCCCTCAAGTCTCCATCCCTGATGTGAATGTGAACTTGAAAGGACCAAAGATAAAGGGTGATGTCCCCAGTGTGGGACTGGAAGGACCAGACATAGATCTGCAAGGTCCAGAAGCAAAAATTAAGTTCCCCAAGTTTTCCATGCCCAAGATTGGCGTCCCTGGTGTGAAAATGGAGGGTGGGGGAGCCGAGGTCCATGGCCAGCTACCCTCTCTCGAAGGAGACTTGAGAGGACCAGATGTGAAGCTTGAAGGGCTTGATGTTTCTCTAAAGGGGCCAGGAGTAGACCTGCCTTCAGTGAAGCTCTCTATGCCAAAAATCTCTGGGCCTGACCTTGACCTGAACTTGAAAGGACCAAGTTTGAAGGGAGACCTGGATGCCTCTGTTCCCAGTGTGAAGGTGCAGGCTCCTGGGCTCGACCTCAGCGGTGTCGGTGGCAAAGTGCAGGTGGGAGGAGACGGAGTGAAAGTGCCAGGGATTGATGCCACAACAACGCTTAATGTGGGGGCACCAGATGTGACACTGAGGGGACCAAGCCTGCAGGGAGACCTGGCTGTCTCTGGTGACATCAAATGCCCTAAAGTATCCGTAGGTGCTCCTGATCTAAGCTTGGAGGCCTCCGAGGGCGGCGTTAAGCTTCCCAAAATGAAGTTGCCCCAATTTGGCATCTCTACTCCAGGGTCCGACTTGCATGTCAAGGGGCCACAGGTTTCTGGAGAACTGAAGGGGCCTCAGATTTCAGCACCGAATGTGGACATGAACTTGGAAGGACCAAAAGTGAAAGGGAGCCTTGGGGCCACTGGCGAGATGAAAGGCCCCACTGTGGGAGGAGGCCTTCCAGGCCTAGAAGGAAACCTCCAGATGCCTGGAATTAAGTCCTCTGGATGTGATGTGAACCTGCCAGGTGTGAATGTGAAACTCCCAACCGGGCAGATTTCTGGTCCTGAAATCAAAGGTGACCTGAGAGGTTCAGAAGTGGGTTTCCATGGGGCTGCTCCCGCTATCAGTGTGAGGGGGCCTTCCTTTAATATGGCATCTCCTGAGTCAGATTTCGGCATCAGCTCGAAGGGCCCAAAGATCAAAGGAGGTGTGGATGTTTCCGGGGGTGTCAGTGCCCCAGACATCAGTCTTGGTGAAGGGCATGTGAGTGTTAAAGGCTCCGGGGGTGAGTGGAAGGGGCCCCAGGTTTCCTCTGCTCTCAACTTGGACACATCTAAGTTTGCTGGGGGCCTTCATTTCTCAGGACCAAAGGTGGAAGGAGGTGTGAAAGGAGGTCAGATTGGACTCCAGGCTCCTGGGCTGAGTGCATCTGGGCCTCAAGGTCACTTGGAAAGTGGATCTGGAAAAGTAACATTCCCTAAGATGAGGATGCCCAAATTTACCTTCTCTGGCCGTGAGCTGGTTGGCAGAGAAGTGGGGGTGGATATTCACTTCCCTAAAGCAGAGGCCAGCGTCCAACCTGGTGCCGGACAAGGCGAGTGGGAAGAGTCCGAAGTCAAACTTAAAAAGTCCAAAATCAAAATGCCCAAGTTTAATTTTTCCAAACCTAAAGGGAAAGGTGGTGTCACTGGCTCACCGGAAGCATCCATTTCTGGGTCCAAAGGTGACCTGAAAAGTTCAAAGGCCAGCCTGGGCTCTCTGGAAGGAGAGGCAGAGGCCGAAGCCTCTTCACCGAAAGGCAAGTTCTCCTTATTTAAAAGTAAGAAGCCGCGGCACCGCTCGAATTCATTCAGTGATGAAAGAGAGTTCTCTGCGCCTTCCACCCCGACGGGGACTCTGGAGTTTGAAGGTGGGGAAGTGTCGCTGGAAGGCGGGAAAGTGAAAGGGAAACAGGGGAAGCTGAAATTCGGTACCTTTGGTGGATTGGGGTCAAAAAGCAAAGGTCATTATGAGGTGACTGGGAGTGATGATGAGACAGGCAAGTTACAGGGGAGTGGGGTGTCCCTGGCCTCTAAGAAGTCCCGACTGTCCTCCTCTTCTAGCAACGACAGCGGGCCTAAGGTTGGCATCCAGCTTCCCGAGGTGGAGCTGTCAGTTTCCACAAAGAAAGAGTAGCAGGCCTTTGTATGTGTGTACATATATATATATATAACAAAACATCAAACTTAGGTGTGTTCCTGTATCAGCGCCAAAGAGAAACACACAGACAGCCTCAGCAATCATGCAAAGATCTTGCCTGACCCAGTGGCAAGCGCTGCAAAACCGACCGCCTGTCGGCTCCTGGAACTATACAGACAGGTCAAGAGTTCCAAGTTCGTCCAGCCCTTGTGCAACGTCAGTATTTGCCTTAAGATTTCATTTCTTTTTATTTTTTTGCATTGACTGCTGAGAGCTCCTGTTTACTAAGCAAGCTTTTGTGTTTATTATCCTCATTTTTACTGAACATTGTTAGTTTTGGGGTAATGGAAACCCACTTTTTCATTGTAATGACTTTGGGGGCTTTTGTTAGTAAGGGAGGGTGGGGTGATGGGTTGCAGACGGAGGTCAGGTCTCCCTCTTTCCTGAGATTGGATCTGTTCTAACGGCGAACACCCACAGATGGCTCAGAGGTGGCGGCAGTCAGGGTGTGGCTGTTTTTAGGGTTTTTTTTTTTTTTTTTTTTTCTTTTTTAACCCAGGGTCGATGGTCCCAGCCAGTTTGGTGCTGACGGTGAGAGGAAATTAAAATGTTTGCAAATTGTCCAACCCACCAACTCAACATGAGGGGCCTCCATTTTCTGGGTGTTGCAAGGGAAATGTTTATTCACGATCGCCGTGTTCCTGATATTAGTTCTGATTTCTTTTTAACAAATGTTATCATGTTAAGAAAATTTCCAGCACTTTAATGGCCAATTAATTGAGAATGTAAGAAAACTGATGCTGTACCAGGCAAATAAAGCTGTTTATTAACCTTGATGTCTTATGCCTTTGCATTCTGTGTTGGGGGTGGGCGGGAAGCCTGGGGAAGCTGCGCAGCCAGCTGTGTCTGTTCAGACCGGATCCATCTGGCGGCATTGCTAGTTTCATCAGTGACTTGAGGGCAGTGACTTTCGGGAGGTGGTGGGAGGAAATCACTGCTTCTTGATTCTCATGGTGAGGTTGGCTGTGCCACTGCTGAAAAATCAAGAGGAGGCGTGGCCTCAGGACCCACTCACCTACTTTGCATCCTCAGATATGAATATATTAATTCAGAAATGGTTCTAAATGGGTTACAGATGTGAACAGTTAAAAGGCCTGCTGGAGTTAACGAAAGGACTCTGCTTGTGAGTCAGCAGACTGCCATTTATTCCTGACGTGGCTGCAGATTTGCTGAGTGACCGCTGCCACCCAGGCTGGAGTGCAGTGGCATGATCTCGGCTCACTGCAACCTCCTCCTCCTGGGTTCAAGCAGTTTTCTTGCCTCAGCCTCCTGAGTAGCTGGAATTATAGGCACCCGCTTCTACGCACTGCTGATTTTTGTATTTTTAGTAGAGATGGAGTTTCACTATGTTGGCCAGGCTGGTCTCAAACTCCTGACCTCAAGTGATCCACCTGCCTCGGCCACCCAAAGTGCTGGGATTACAGGCGTGAGCCACCACGCCTGGCCAGGGTGCTGATCTTGTATAAGGTGTCTTTATGGTTCTTTCTAGTCCGTTTTAGGGCTAAACATTATAAACAATTCTGACAGAAGTCCCCTTTTGATTTCCAGCTCTGTTGACAGTATGTGGGGTGGGGGAGGAGTGGTTCTAGTCACTGACTCCTAATGTTGATCCTTGCTGGGCAGAGTGTGATTCCTTGTACTTGGACCAAGCCTGTCCCCCTTGCCATTCCTCAGAGATGCCAGTGGAGGCAGCTCTGTACCTCTCTGGATTCCCCCAAAACAGAGATAAAATAGCTCCCAGCCCATCCTTCCCTCTCTAGCACCAGCTTGTCAGTGGGATCTCCTGCCAGTGTGGGCTCTACCTGTCCTTGCTTGGATTTCAGACCTGCATCCCCTAGCCTTGTCCATTCTCAGCCAGCAGAGCCTGTGTTCCTGGGGGTTTTGGAGCTCAAGGGTGCCCCATAATGTTGGAGAGATACGTTGGGAGGGAGGCCCCTGATGCCCTGTGGCTTTTCTTTAGGTAACTGACCTACAGCTTCTTTTGTGAATTGGACAAGATGCTTAACCTCTTTGAGACTCAGTTTCATCACCCTTAAAACTGGGATAGCAGCACTGATAGGGCCAGAGTTCGTTCAGGTATTTGGGTTATGCATTGCACCACGGCATCACGTTGAAGTGTGCAGCATTTGTGTGACAGCCAGATACGCAGTTACGGAGAGCACAAGAGTTGGCATAAACCCCTAGAGAGCAGGCATGAGCCCATCTTCTACAGAAACCTCCTGGTACACCAGGCTGCACATGGACACTCCAGGTGTGAGCAGGCTCCTGCCCGATGGGGGGCACACACACCTGCACACATCGCCGCCTGTCCTAACTGGGTCTGGGCCTGACCCCGGGTGCTGCTTTCACTCCCATCTCCTCCTGTTCCTTTCTCAACTCTGAGGCCAAGAGCATGGGGCAAGTCAGAGTGTGTGTGCCGCTCGAGATGAGTAGCTCTGGTGTCTGGAGGATGGGGTGAGTGGGCGACGGTGGGGTGAGTGGGGGACAGTGGGGTGCACTTGTGTACACAGGAAAGAATGCCCATTAGGATGCTGGAAAGGTCCTCTGGGCAGAACTACCCAGGTTGTCCAATGATGTGTCAATAAAAAAATTTTTTTAGCCTGAGGAAGAAGTGATGCAGGCTAGTGGTGGTCCCCAGCGTCCATTCAATAAATGTTTCCTGAGCCACATGTGGCTAGATGTGTCCCAGCCCCACTGATCTCAGATTCCTCTTCTGAGGATCTCCACAGAGGGAACGGTGTGATGGGTGTGAAAAACTGGGATGTCTTGGGCCCTGGACAAACCTGTGGAAATCATATGATCTCATTGGCTGGGACAGTCAGGGTGGTGGGTAGGATGGAGAAAGGACAAGGCAACTGGCCGTACAGACTTGAGAGTTTTCTAGCCACCTTCTCAATGTCAGGCCTGGGCTGGAGGCAGTAGTCACTGAACAGGAACGCTGCTTCCCACAGTGATGGTTACCATAGCAGGGGCGGCATGGGAGGAGGCGCAGGGGCTTGTGTGATGCATGGAGGGCCCACCTTCCACCTGCCCATGCTCCTTACCCCTGGCCTCCCTGTTCTCCCTGATGCCTTCATCACCGCCCACCCCTGCCCTCCCCCAGTTCCTGATAGGGGTGGTCCAAGTTATCCCCTAAAGTCCTGCCTTGCAGGACCCAACCCAGCCTTGCAAGGTCTTATACTCTAAGGTCCTGGTTCCTGCACTCGAGGGTGAGAGCAGTGTAGGGAGATTGGGAAGGGGCTGGGCTATTTCATGTTCTTTCCCAGAGTCCAGCAAGGAGCAATTGCAAGGACAATAACCTCAAGGTCAGCCTTGCTTTAGGCAGCATGATTGTGTGCAGATAGTGGTGTGGTTAAGGGGGCATCTGGGAAAACAGAATTATTTTGAAATATATCATGGGCTCACAAATGGCAGGGGATAGTGAACAATTCCCTCCCTCCCTCCCTCCCTCTCTCCCTCCCTCCCTCCATTCCTTCTTCCTCCCTCCATTCCTTCTTTCTCCCTCCCTCCCTCCCTTCTGTCCCTCCTTCTTTTTTCCCCTCCCTCCCTCCCTTCCTGACAAGGTCTTGCTCTGTCACCCAGGCTGGAGTGCAGTAGCACTATCTCAGCTTACTGCAACCTCTGCCTCCCAAGCTCGACCACCCTGCCTGGCTAATTTTTGTACTTTTCGTAGATATGGGGTTTCACCATGTTGCCCAGGCTGGTCTCAAACTCATGAGCTCAATCAGTCATGCCCTCCTCGGCCTCCCAAAGTGCTGGGATTACAGGTGTGAGCCACCACACCTGGCCCAGGGCATAGTTTTCATAAATTCACACTCATTTCTTTATCTGTCAGGTTCCCTCTGGCAAACTTAGTTCCATTTGAAGATAGTTCAGTCAGAGAGACTTTAATAAAGAGACAGTTTATGGAGTAGTGGGCAGGGGCAAAGGAGGCCACAAGGGATGGTGAGACCCCCAGGGACAGTGGAAAGCTGGTACTATCCCTGGCCCTGAAGGGTGTGAGGAAGAGGTGGTGTTCCTGAAGTCCAGTGTGAGCAAGAGGTGGAGGAGGGAGCCTCAGCGGGGGCCATAGCCACAGAGGACCAGCCTCTGCCAGGACTGCCTGCCGTGTGAAGCAGGGAGGAACACCCCGACCCCTCTCTCCTCCCGCTGCCCCCACTGGAGGGCAAGAGAGGCCAGGTGTTGCAGGTGATCCACCTTCTGGGGCGAAGAGTGGGGCAGAGAAGCAGGAGCAGGGGTCTGAAGGTGGAGGGGACAGAGAATGACCAGGACAGGGCCAGGCACGGTGGCTCAGGCCTGTAATCCCAGCACTTTGGGAGGCCGAGGCAGGTGAATCATCTGAGCTCAGGAGTTTGAGACCAGCCTGGGCAACATGGCGAAACCCCGTCTCTAGTAAAATACAAAATTAGCCGGGTGTGGTGGGGTTTCAATTACTTGGGAGGCCGAGGCAGAAGAATTGCTTGAAACTGGGAGGTAGAGGTTGCAGCCAGCTAAGATTGTGCCACTGCACTCCAGCCTGAGCAACAGAGCAAGTCTCCATCTCAGAAAAACAAACAAACAACAACAACAAAAATAAAAACACTGGCCCAGCGTAGCGCTTGCCTGTAGTCCCAGCTACTCAGGAAGCCGGGGCACTTGAGCCTGGGAGGTGGCAGCTTCAGTGAGCTGAGATTGCACCACTGCACTCCAGACTGGGTGACAGAGCAAAGCTCTGTCTCCAAAAAAAAAAAAAAAAGAACCAGGACAATGTCCTCATCCTCTTTTTTCTGTTTGGTAAGTTTGAATTTTTATACATTGAGATTTCTTAAACTAGCCACAGTTATATGAGATGTATTTAAGGTATGATCATAAAGAAATGCTCCGGTTTTTTCCTAAACAATCACACATACATCCCAATGGCTATTCTGCTGTCAGTGGTCACCTTGGGAAGCTCCATACTTACTTCTGCAAAAAATCTACTGTTGGGCCGGACGCGGTGGCTCATGCCTGTAATCCCAGCATTTTGGGAGACTGAGGGGGGCGAGTGACTTGAGGTCAGGAGTTTGAGACCAGCCTCGCCAATATGGCAATACCCTATCTCTACTAAAAAAATACAAAAATTAGCTGAGTGTGGTGGCACATGCCTGTAATCCTAGCTACTTGGTGGCTGCGGCAGGAGAATCGTTTGAATCTGGGGTGAGACTTCATCTGGGAAAAAAAAAAAAAAGGCCAGCCGCAATGCCTTACGCCTGTAATTCTAGCACTTTGCAAGGTTGAGGAGGGTAGATCACAAGGTCAAGAGATCAAAATCGTCCTGGCCAAACCCCATCTCTACTAAAAATACAAAATTAGCCAGGCGTGGTGGTGCACGCCTGTAATCCCAGCTACTCGGGAGGCTGAGGCAGGAGAATGGCTTGAACCCGGGAGGCAGAGGTTGCAGTGAGCCAAGATCGTGCCATTGCACTCCAGCCTGGGTGACAGAGCGAGACACCATCTCAAAAAACAAAAACAAAACAAAACAAAAAAAACAAGGCTGGTTAATTAGGTGGATGGGCTGCTTTGGGTCAAAAGCAAGGCGTGATTATTTGTGTGACTAACTTTCCTGTGTGGTTGGGAAGTTGTCTCAAATGTTTTGAGCCAAGGCAGCACTGTTGAAATATTGCTATGTCTCCGACACCCGAAAGCAAAAAGCACAGCACCCACGAGGACTTTGCAGGTTGGTAATATACATGTCCCGCTTCAGAGTGCCACCTTAGCTCTTTGGTATTTTGCATTAGCTGTGACATTAAAAACATTATGTGGGAGATGCAGCTGTGTACCTGAAATTTCTTTTTTTTTAAAGTGTATTTATTTTGAATGCAAACCTACAGAGAAGTTACAAGAACAATACAATGAATATTCATATAGCTTTCACTTGGATTCACCAATTGCTAACATTTACTTTGTTTGCTTTAATCTCTCTCTCTCTCTCTCTCTCTCTCTCTATATATATAGGTGTTTTTGTTTGTTTGTTTGAGACAGTCTCACTGTATCTCCCAGGCTGGAGTGAAGTGGTATGTTCTCGGCTCACTGTAACCTCCACCCAGGCTCAAGCAATTCTCCTGCTTTAGCTTCCCAAGTAGCTGGGATTACAGGAGCCCACTACCATGCCCAGCTAAGTTTTGCGTTTTTAGTAGAGATGGGGTTTCACTATGTTGGCCAGGCTGGTCTCGAACTCCCGACCTCAGGTGATCCGTGCCTCCCAAAGTGCTGGGATTACAGGCATGAGCCACCTCACCCGGCCCATATAGGTGTTATAATTATCATTACTTTTGCTAAAACATTTGAGAGTAAATTACAGACATCATGATCTTTTACTCAAAAATACTTCAGCATGTATGGACATTATCTTATATAACTCCAACACAATAATTAAATTCAGGAAACAAAGCACTGACATATTATCTAAGGTGTAGTCTATCTTTAAATTTCACCAATTGCCCCAGTAATTGTCTTTATAGCAATGTCTTTGTTTTTTTTTTTTTTTTTGAGGCAGAGTCTCTCTCTGTCCCTCAGGCTGGAGTGTAGTAGTGTGATCTCAGCTCACTGAAGCCTCTGCCTTCCAGGTTCAAGGGATTCTCGTGCCTCTGCCTCCTGAGTAGCTGGGATTACAGGCATGTGCCATCACACTTGGCTAATTTTTGTATTTTTTAGTAGAAATGGGGTTTCACCATGTTGGCCAGGCTGGTCTTGAACCTGGCCTCAAGGGACCTGCCTGCCTCAGCCTCCCAGAGCGCTGGGATTTGCGACCAATCTTGGCCACAATGTCTTTTTTTCCCTCTTTGGGCTTCAATCATTAATGACCTCACATGATGTTTAGTTGTCCTGTTCTCTTCATTTCTTTAATCTGGAAGAGTTTCTCAGCTTTTTGTTGTCATGCATGGCATTGATATTTTTGAAGTGTGTGGGACTGGTTTTGTAGAAATGTCCCTCAGTCTGGATTTGTCTGATGGCATTTCCTCATGGTTGGGTTCAGGTTATGCATTTGGGGCAGGAATATCACAGAAATAATGTTGGGTCCGTTTTGGTGCCTTGTGTCAGGAGGTACATGATGGGTATGTTAATTTCAACTCCTTGGCGAAGTAGGAGATTGCTAAGTTTCTCCATTGTAACGTTGCCGTTGGAATTAACAAGGAGACCCAAGTTTTCAAGAAGAAAGTCCAAGTTTGGGCAAGTTTATTTCACAAGCACACTTTAAGGGGTTGGTGGCACGCTTAGCCTTGGCGTGATCTCGGGCTGGGGGTTTTGAAAATGGAGTTCTGGCTTTGAGCTTTGCAGCACAGAGCAACTCTCTGTCTTTCCTCATGAGGACAAAGAATTCTGCGTGAATGCCTGCCACGGGCGGGGAATGCCATGTGCTGTTTACCAGCCTTTGAATTGCCCTGTGGCGTCAGGCAGCCGCAAGTGCTTCCTAAGGCTGAAGGCGCCCAGCAGAGGCAATGCCATGGGCCACAGCAAATGTGTGGGGAGCATTTTGCTGAGGAGGGCGGTTTCATTTCCCTTTAAATGCCTCTGTTATTTTCCACCACAAGCTTGAGGCTTGGCCCTAACAGAAAAACTTCCCAGTAATGGGGCCAAGGATGGGAAAGGGTTACGAATGAAAAGACCTTCTCTTTGGACAGGGCGTTCTAGTCCACAGAGTGCTTTATCTCTTGAGATCTCACACTGAGTTCTCAGCTCCGCCCAGGCAATCTGGCAGCTCCGGCATTTGCTGACTCTATCTTACAAACCAGAAAGGTGAAGCTCAGAGAAGAGAAGCGACTGGTCTCAACTCATAGAGTTGGGAAGAGGTGACCCAGCCAAAGTTGATGCAAGCTTTCTGATTATTATTATTTTTTGTCTTCCCTGTGATGTCTGAAGAAGCTGATAATTTTTTTTCCTGGGGAATTTTGTTTTTTTTTTGGGGGACAGAGTCTCTGTTGCCCAGGCTGGAGTGCAATGGTGTGATCTCAGCTCACTGCAACCTCTGCCTCCTGGGTTCAGGCCATTCTTTTGCTTCAGACTCCTCAGTAGCTAGAACTATATAGATGCATGCCACCACCCCCGGCTAAGTTTTGTATTTTTCGTAGAGATGGGGTTTCACCGTGCTGGTCAGGCTGGACTCGAACTCCTGACCTCATGATCCGCCCACCTCGGGCTGCCAAAGTGCTGGGATTACAGGCATGAGCCACCATGCCCAGCCTTTCTGGGGGAATTTTAGGAAATAGAGGATGCTTCTTGAAATTTACAGGGACTTGGACTTGGACTTGGACTTGAACTTTTTTCTCTTTTCTTCTTTTTTTTTTTAGATGGACAGAAAGTAGAATTTATTGGTTCACATTGCAGCACAGTGGAAGGGGGCAGCACAGTGGAAGCCCTCATGGGTGCAGGGCCTGCCGCTTGTCCAGAGGGCCACGATTGGGGATGTACTTGACCCCGTAGCCATCTGGGATGAGCCATTTCTCAACCACCATGTCTTCAAATTCATTGGCATTGAACTTGGTGAAGCCCCACTTCTTTGAGATGTGGATCTTCTGGCGGCCAGGGAACTTGAACTTGGCCCTGCGCGGGGCCTCATTCACATGCTTCTTGTTCTGTAGCTTGGTGCGGATGGACATGATCACTTGGCCAATGTGAACCCTGGCCACAATGCCCTGGGCTTTCCAAAGGCACCTTGCACGCCTGTTTGGAGCCTATATTGGGGTAGTGAAAAGTCAGAGACATGAACGTATATCTGAAAGGCTTGTCTCCAGGGTCCCTTAGAGCAACTCATACAAGAAAGAGGCTGCATTACACTACCAAGGAAGCTGCTGTTTGCAGCCATTGCACACTGGGCCCCCATGAAGAAAGGAACACAGTTGGCTTAATTGGCTGCAGATGACTTGAACTTTTTTTTTTGAGACGGAGTTTCGCTCTTGTTGCCCAGGCTGGAGTGCAATGGCATGATCTTGGCTCACCGCAACCTCCACCTCCTGGGTTCAAGTGATTCTCCTGCCTTAGCCTCACGAGTAGCTGGGATTACAGGCATGCACCACCATGCCCAGCTAATTTTGTATTTTTAGTAGAGACGGGGTTTCTCCATATGGGTCAGGCTGGTGTTGAACTCCCAACCTCAGGTGATCCACCTGCCTCAGCCTCCCAAAGTGCTGGGATGACAAGTGTGAGGCACCGTGCCTGGCCAGGACTTGGACATTTTTAACTTATGACCTGGCATGGTGGCTCACTCCTATAATCCCAATGTTTTGGGAGGCTGAGGCAGGAGGCTCACTTGAGGCCAGGAATTCAAGGCTGCAGTGAGCTGTGACTGTGACTGTGTCATTGCACTCCACTCAGAGTGACAGAGCAAGACCCAGTCTAAAAAAACAAATTATAACGGAGCAGGTCAAAACTCCCATGCTGATCAGTAGTGAGATCGTGCCTGTGAATAGCCACGGCACTCCAGCCTGGGCAACATAGTGAGACCCCGTCTCTTTAAAAAAAAAAAAAAGAAAAAAAAACAATAAAACAAATTATAAACCCCAATTATTAAGTGCAAAGCCCCTTTCTTCAATGAGCCTACCATCTAGCAGGAGAATAATAATAATAATAATAATAACAGCTAACAGTTCTGCTGTTTCCTAGCTGTGTGACCTTGGGCAAGTTATCAAACCTCTCTGTGCCTTACTTTGCTTGCTTTCTTTCCTTCATTCCTCCCTCCCTCCCTCCTTCCTTCCTTCCCTCCTTCCTTCTTTTCTTTTTTTTTTTTTTTTTTTTGATGGAGTCTCGCTCTGTTGCCCAGGCTGGAGTGCAGTGGTGTGATCTCGGCTCACTGCAACCTCTGCCTTTCAGGTTCAAGCGATTCTCCTGCCTCAGCTTCCTGAGTAGCTGGAACTACAGATGTGCACCACCACGTCCAGCTAATTTTTGTATTTTTAGTAGAGATGGGGTTTTGCCGTATTGGCTAGTCTGGTCTCGAACTCCTGACCTCAGGGACCCACCTACCTCAGCCTCCCAAAGTGCTGGGATTACAGATGTGAGCTGGCATCCCCTACCCTGTTTTTTTAATCTATAAAATAGGGATGATAGGGTACTTCTCTCACGGCTTTGCGGGGAGGATGATTTAAATTAACATAATGTGGTCAGCATATAGTAAATATTGTGTTAGCTATTCCTACATATTCTTAGTTTGTGTGAGGCATTGTGTATGTATTTTACATGCTTTATCTCTTTTCATTTCCACAACGACTGCATGAGGTGGGATTAATTTTCTCATTTAATAGACAAACCGAGGCTCAGCGAGGTTGAGATGTTGTCCATGACCACACAGCTAGCAAATAGCAGGGTCAGGATTCACACTGGGGTCTGTGCTGACTGAAAAGCCCATTTTTTTTTTTTTTGATGGAGTCTCGCTCTATCGCCCAGGCTGGAGTGCAATGGTGCAATCTCAGCTAACTGCAACAACCTCCACCTCCCGGGTTCAAGCGATTCTCCTGCCTCAACCTCCTGAGTAGCTGGGATTACAGGTGCGCACCACCACGTCTGGCTAATTTTTGTATTTTTAGTAGAGATGGGGTTTCACCAAGTTGTCCAGGCTGGTCTTGAACTCCTGACCTCATGATCCGCCCACCTCGGCCTCTCACAGTGTTGGGATGACAGGTGTGAGCCACCGAGCCCAGCCCCAAGCCCATGCTTTTAATAGCATTCTGCTTGCTCTGGTACCAGGAAGACTGTTACTAACAGCTCGTATAACTGTTGCAAGGTTCGGAGAGGAGTGTGGGGAGAGCGTTCAGGGGAATAAAAGTGTGGAAGTAGAGATGTGTGTGTGGGAAGTTCAGTAGGGCCAGGCCAGGGAGCAAGAGAAGGGGGGCAAACTCCGAAATAAATCTGAGACCCAGGTAGCTTGACTGGTTTCGAGGTCCAGCTCTGAAAGGAAAAGACTGGGACATACATCCACTTTCCCATTTTGGAGAGGAGAGGGTAGGGTTTAGGGTTCAGGCCCAGCCTCCCGGCTGCTGTCAATCCCGCCTGAGGCTCTCCTGTCCCAGGCCACCCTGGATTCTTCCCTACCTGAGTCTTCACTCTTCCATTATAATAACAAACAAAGGAGAAACTATCATCAAATCATTTGCATTGTAATGAGCCCCACCCACTGGTCCCAGACCACGGGGCCCATGCAGCCTGGAAGCCCCCACTGCTTGCAAAGCCCAAGGCCTCCAGGTGCTGCACAATCCCCTGGCCAGCTGAGGCCCTTCGGGGCTGAGCCTCCTGTCCTGGGGAGAACCTGGAAATGCAAGGGGGCTCCAGGGAGGAGTTTTGGGTGGAACAAAGTTGTTCCCAACCCTGACAGTTTCCCCTTTTATCTCTTCACCTGCCGGCCCTGCTTGGCTCCTGGGTGAGGCTGATTTTAGCCCTAAGTGAGAACTTGCCAACAGTCGCTGGTGTGGGTAGGACCTCAGCCTTCCTGGCTTCCTGGGTGGGATGGAGCAGCTACCCCAACCTGGCAAACCCCAACACCTGCCCAAGGGGAAGGAACTTGGCCATCCTCAAGATCAGACCACTTGCTCTTTTTTTTTTTTGTTTCCCTCTGTCGCCCAGGTTGCAGTGCGGTGTCTCACTGCAACCTCTGCCTTCCAGGTTCAAGCAATTCTCTGCCTCAGCCTCCTAACTAGCTGGGATTACAGGTGCCCACCACTATGCTTGGCCAATTTTTGTATTTTTAGTAGAGACGGGGTTTCACCATGCTGGCCAGGCTGGTCTTGAACTCCTGACCTCGTGATCCACTCACCTCGGCCTCCCAAAGTGCTGGGATTACAGGCGTGAGTCACTGGGCCCGGCCACTTGCCCTTTTTTTTGTTTTATTTACTTATTATTATTTATTTACTTTTAGAGAGAGTCCCACTCTGGCTGGAGTGCTGTGGCGTAATCATGGCTCATGGCAGCCTCGACCTCCTGGGCTCAAGCCATCCTCCCACCTCAGCCTACCAAGTATCTGGGACTACCGGTGTGTGCCACCATGTCTAGCTCGTTAACCACATCCGCCCCTCTCCCTGCTTTTTTTTTCCTTGTAGAGACAGGGGGTCTTGTCTGGAACTCATGGGCTCCAGCGATTCTCCTGCCTTGGCCTGCCAAAGTGCTGGGATTACAGACATGAGCCACCAGGCCCGGCCTGGATCGCTTGCTCTTCATTCTGGAGATTATGGGGAGCGGGGGAAGAAGAAAGCAAGTAGAAAACTAACAGGGGAAACACGAGAAAGAGCCCGGGATGGGCAGAGGCGGACACGGTGTGGCCAGGGGTCCTGCTGGGGGGTGGATGCTGGGGGCAGGTGTGTGTGTGGCGGGTAGGCAGCAGGGGCGGAGCAAAGCCGTAGGCCGAAGGGGAGAGAAGGGCGGCGGCTTGCAATGAGCGGCAGGGAGCGTGGAGAGGGAAGGAAAGAAAAAGAAGGAGAGGACTCACGGGGAGCAGGGACAATGCCAAAGGGTGGCTTGGGGGGACTTTAGCCCCGCTCCCCGTCTCCATCAATCTCTCCTAGCGCCCCAAACAAACCTATAATCTAAGTAAAGCAGCGCGCTTGCGATATCTAGGCAAGGTCCTTTGCTCCAACCAGAAACGGGATGATACCGGTGAGCCCCCATCCAGCAAGCCTGAGGCCCTGAGAATCAAGGGCATGAGACCCTGGTTTGTCTCTAGAGGGCATCCTCGGCCACGCCCCATTCGGCTGAATTGCGGATCGCCAGGCCGTATTTGGGCCCCGTGACCCGTTGCTAGGCAGATTTTTATCACCTGGGATTGCGGCCGAGCAGACGGGAAAGAAGACCCCGGGGGGCAGTCGAGAAGCTGCTGGGGCCAGGTTTACACCTCCCAAGGGGTAGCCACGGGACCTCACCCCTTACCCTTCGTGGGTCCCTAATCCCCAAACAGTGCATCATTCATTGAGCGCTTTCCACTTTATCCAGACTTCTTTCAAATGACAGCTTTGTACCCTGAGAAACTCAGGTTCTGGAGTGTCAGCCTCATATATGGTATTGCTTTTGAACGTTTACGTTTAAAAAGAGAGCTTTTGGACCCTGAGGGATGGGTCTCTCCCGTGGTTGTTTCAGGAATGTCAGCAGGCCAGCTTAGGGCATTTTGGGACAGCAGAGCCTTTTACAACATCCTCACAAACCACCTTGCTTTCTCCTCTAGGAGCTCCTGACACATCCTCTGGATGCTGAGCTGCAGGGTGCAGTGTAGGGGGTGGGGCAGGGTAGGGGGCGGGGCAGGGGCGCTTGATCCCTACCTGGAGGAGTTTTGGCCTCAGGGTCCCCAGCCCCAGCCAGGTGAAAGGCGCGGCCTTTGACAACCTTGGGCCTTTCCAACCAGTGTGGTGTGGCCTGAGTTTGTGTGTTTACCTGGGTGTGTCGTCTCCTCAAGGGCACGTGGCTGCCAGCCACGCCTCTGTCCTCTGACTCTGGTGGCCAGGCGGTGGGGAGGGCTGGAATGTGAACAGGCAGGCAAGAATAATGCCAGGACATTTTCTATTTGTACGATTGCAAGCTCGGCTCACAACTTGAATTTCAAGTGGGCCCTTTAGGCAGATAGGGAAGTCAGATGAGAGAGTGGAGGCAGCCAGTGGGGATTGTCTAAATTCTTAGAAAATAAATTCTAGGAATTTAGCTGCAGGAGGGAGGAGCCCCAGGTGGGAGAAGCACTGGGTGCATTTGCTGGGAGGTCTGGCAGGGAGGGATGGCTTTTTGTCCTTCACTCTATTTGAACACCATGTTTTTCCAAAAATTGCATGTCTCCTGAATCATATCTAAGAGGCTAATTAATGCTTTCTTTCTTTCTTTTTTTTTTTTTGAGACAGAATCTTGCTCTGTCGCCCAGGCTGGAGTACAGTGATGCAATCTCGGCTCACTGCAACCTCTGCCTCCCGGGTTCAAGGGATTCTCCTGCCTCAGCTGGGATTACAAGTGTAAGCAACCGCTCCCGGCCTAAGAGACGTAACAAATGCATTGAGGCAGGGCCTCTTTTTTTTTTTTTTTTTTTTTTTTTTGAGACAGAGTCTTGCTTTGTTGCCCAGGCTGGAGTGCAGTGGCACAATCTTGGCTCACTGCAACCACCGCCTCCCGGGTTCAAGTGATTCTCGTGCCTCAGCCTCCCGAGTAGCTGGGATTACAGGCGCCCGCCATCATGCCCAGCTAATTTTTGTATTTTTAGTAGAAATGGGGTTTCACCACGTTGGCCAGGCTGGTCTCGAACTCCTGACCTCAGGTGATCCACTGCCTTGGCCTCTCAATGTGCAGGGATTGCAGGCATGAACCACTGCTCCCAGCCTCAAGGCAGCGACTTTTTTAAAAAAGTATTTTTTTAACTGAGCTGCTATCCTCTTATGAAGGAAAACCACTTCCTCTAAATACTGATTTTGGTGACTGCTCTTTGTTTGAAGTAATTATTGTGTCTAAAAATGGAAAATTACACGTTACTGTTTATCAAAAGGAAATAAACACCTTGGATTAATCAGGTTCTTGCCACTGGATGGTGAGTTCAGACCTTGCTGGCAACCCAGGTAAAAAGGCTGCTCTGCATGTTCTGCAAACACTCTCTTTCGTTGTTTTTTTTTTTGAGCTGGAGTCTTACTCTGTTGCCCAGGCTGGAGTGCAATGGTGTGGTCTCGGCCCACTGCAATCTTCACCTCCTGAGTTCAAGCGATTCTGCTCTTTCAGCCTCCTGAGTGCACCTGACTACAGGTGCCCACCACCATGCCTGGCTAATTTTTGCATTTTTAGTAGAGATGGGGTTTCACATGTTGGCCAGGCTGGTCTCCAACTCCTGACCTTGTGATCCGCCTGCCTCGGCCTCTCAAAGTGCTGGGATTACAGGTGTGAGCCATTGCACCCGGCCCACTTTCGTTGTTTAACTGTTTCCAGAGGGGAAGTGGTCAGATCCTGTGTGTCTGCTGAGGCTTACTTGCCACGTTCTGGTTATGTAATCGTGGAGAACCTTTGATTGGGCTTTGCTGGTGGCAGAAATAGGGACAGGAAAAAACATGGGAGTCAGGGCGTGTCCCCCACTCACTCTACTCTGACGTGGGTTGGAATACTGTTGATTGTTTTGTATTTATGAGCATTTGCTGAACTCTCTTGGAATATGGAGATTTAAAAGTTGAACAGAAATGCTTTAGTAAGTCAGCCTGAGCTCTACGTAGGTTCACACAGGGAAGAAAGGTCTTGGAGGTGGCTCTGAGCACTACATTTCTCAGCCTCTTCATGCTCCAGCCAAGGTCTAGGGAGCACTTGGTGGTCTCCCTGCTTTTGACTGTCAACCTCTGCAGCCTCAAGCTGGCCTCTCCAGCCACGTTCAGCTCTCTTCAGCACTCTTAACATACTCTTCTCTCTCCAGCACCCTGGCTTTCAAGTAGGCTTCTCTTCCTCATCCTTTGGGTTTCAGCTCAGGGGCCATTTCCTCCTGGAAAGCCTTCCTGGATACTCCCCATCTTCCCCAGCTATCCCATGCATTCATGTTGCTCTGTACTTTTTTGTTCTTAGCACTATTTATATGAAAATATCAGTGACCAAGCCAAGCATGGTGGCTCATGCCTGTAATCCCAGCACTTTGGGAGGCTGAGGTGGGTGGATCACAAAGTCAGGAGTTTGAGACCAGCCTGGCCAACATGGTGAAACCCTGTCTCCACTAAAAATACAAAAGTTAACTAGGTGTGGTGGCACATGCCTGTAATCCCAGCTACTCAGGAGGCTGAGAAGGGAGAATCACTTGAACCCAGGAGGTGGAGGTTGCAGTGAGCCGAGATCACGCCACTGCACTTCAGCCTGGGCAGCAAGAGCAAAACTCAAAAAAAAAAAAAAAAAAAATTCAGTGACCAATGTCTTGTCTGTCTGCCCCCCACTCCGGACCGTCAGCTCTATGAGTGAGATACAGGGTGCTTGTCCACCTTTATGTCTCCAGCATACTGCCAGGCACGTGGTACGTGGCAGAAGCTTGATAAGCCATCTTATCACTATCCAATCACTTTATACACTTCCCCTCAGTGATGTGCGCTCCAGTTTTCCTTCTGTCAATGACTGCTTAGTTTCTTGGTCTCCCGGGTCTTAGCCTATACGTAGGGTAAAAACAAACAAAAGTTAAAGAACAAAACAAAATAAACCTTTTCTAACTGTTGCTGAAGTTTTGCACTTTGGCTGCTTTCCTTGAGCTGCTGATGAGTATGAATTCAGCTAAAGGATGGAGATTCTGTGCTCTGTCGGCTAACAAACTCCTCAAATCTAGCCCCCAGGACTGCCCTGCTGGGGTGGGAAAAGAGGCAGAGGAAAAGCTTGGAGACTCTGAAGTTGAGGAGCTGAAGTCCAAGAAAGGTGGGGTGGCAGTAGCGGCAAAAAGGATGCTGTTTGGGGCAGGTAGATGACAGCTTAGAAGAAAAGTCGGCCACAGGTAGTGGCTCATGCCTATAATCCCAGCACTTTGGGAGGCAGAGGCGGGCAGATCACGAGGTCGGGAGTTTGAGACCAGCCTGGCCAACATGGTGAAATCCCATTTCTACTAAAAATACAAAAATTAGCCAGGTGTGGTGGCACATGCCTGTAATCCCAGCTACTCCGGAGGCTGAGGCAGGAGAATTGCATAAACTCAGGATGTTGAAGTTGCAGTGAGCTGAGATTGTATCACTGCACTCCAGCCTGGGTGACAAAGCAAGATTCCATCTCAAAAAAAAAAAAAAAGAAAAGAAAAGTTGAGGAAGAAGGAGTGGAGGAGTGCTTGGGTGTCGAAGAGGAGAAGACACCCCAAATCTGCCCAGTTTGGTCTGAAACTGGTGGCTGGCATCTGAAATGTCACTCATTGCTTAAGTCGAGGAAGTGTGGCTTTTGATTATTCTTTTGTTCTCCTTCCCTTCCTTCCTAGAGAATTTTTGACCTGGAAAGCCTAGCTGGGAGGTGGAGAGTTGTGATTTCCACCTGCAGCAAGGTGGGGCTGGTTTCGTCTTTGCAGCTAACTGCCCCATGCCCTCTGTCTGCCCCACCGTTCATTTTGAGTCTGGCAGACACAGTGACAGTGGCCCCGTGGCCAGCACCCAGCGCTGCAGAATGAGACAAAGCCCTGTGTATTTGCTGGGCAGCACTTGGCCGTGATATACTGACATGTGAGCACAGGAGAGTATTTGTGGCATCTGGAGAGCAAAGCGCTCATATCATGCTGGGGTTTGCAAATGCATTTATTTAGCTCAGGTTTTGGCAATGTTCTTCCAGAATGTAGAATTTGAGGCATTGAGACCGGAAATCCCTTGGGACCACAGGTGTAGAACTGTATTTTTTTTGGACAGGGTCTTACTCTGACTCCCAGGCTGGACAACAGTGGTGCCATCTGCCACTCCACCTTCTGGCTCAAGCAATCCTCTCACCTTAAACTCCCAAGTGCCACCATGCCTGGCTAATTTGTTTTGTGTTTTTGATTTTTTTTTTTGTAGAGATGGTGTTTCACTATGTTGCCCAGGCTGGTCTCAAACTCCTGGGCTTAAGCAATTTTCCTGCCTCAGCCTCTCAAAATCCTAGGATTACAGGTGTGAGCCACCACGCCCTGCTGGAATTTTTTTTTTGGAGACAGAGTTTCACTCTTGTTGCCCAGGCTGGAGTGCAATGGCACAATCTTGGCTCACCACAACCTCTGCCTCCCGGGTTCGGGTTCAAGAGATTCTCCTGCCTCAGCCTTCTGAGTAGCTGGTACTACAGGCATGTGCTACCACCACACCTGGCTAATTTTTGTATTTTTAGTAGAGACAGGGTTTCTACATGTTGGTCAGGCTGGTCTCGAATTCCTGACCTCGTGATCCTCCCGCCTCGGCCTCCAAAAGTGCTGGGATTACAGGTGTGAGCCACTGCGCCCAACTTAGAATTGTATGTTTTAATGTGATACAGTATGTCTGAGCAATGTTCACATCCAGGTGTCAAAGGGAAAAGGACTTGACAATGAGCATTCCCAGCTCAGCGCTGCCTCGTCCAAACCTCAGCTGATATACCGTCTTCTGCTGGTTTCTTGTCCACAGAGTAAGCTTTTCCCAGCCGAAGGTGAGATGAAAGGATTATTTACCACGTAAAGTGGTGAGGCAGAAATCTCCCAGTTTGTTCCCTTAGCTCAAAGTGGAAAAAAAAAATGATGTTGAGGTAGTTCTTTTTTTTTTTTTTTTTTTTTTTGAGACAGAGTTTCACTCTTATCGCCCAGGCTGGAGTGCAGTGGCGTGATCTCGGCTCACTGCAACCTCTGCCTTTCAGGTTCAAGCAATTCTCCTGCCTCAGCTTCTCGAGTAGAGTAGCTGAGATTACAGGCATGTGCCACCACGCACAGCTAATTTTGTATTTTTAATAGAGACGGGGTTTCTCCATGTTGGTCAGGCTGATCTTAAACTCCCGACCTCAGGTGATCTACCCCCTCAGCCTCCCAAAGTGCTGGGATACAGGTGTGAGCCACCGTGCCTGGCCGAGGTGGATGGTTCTTTAGCTCCATTTCTGGTATGGTCAACTGGGCTCAGCAGTTTCAAACCCACTTGGATTTTTTAAGTCACTGGGGAGGTTGGGGAGGTTCAGAGCCATAGACCACACCCTGTGTATGTCACCATTGGGCTCTCTGAGGGACAGCACGTAGGTTTGGCAGGCACAGGTTCAAACCTGATTCTGATCATTAACAAGCCTGTCTTCTCTAGCACACATGACTCTCTGGGCCAATCAGATTACTCCAGCCTTCTAGCACCCGTGTGAACTGGCATAGCTGGGAAGCTGGCTAGGCTGGGCTCAGGTGGGGCAGCCAGGTACCTTTATAGTCTGATTTGAAGGCCTCAGGTAAGGCTGCCCTAGCCTGAAATATCATTCCTACTGGCTTGTCAAGGATGCCTGAGTTTCACCATTATTGAGTCATTCCTTTGTGTTTGCTACGGCCCTCGTCTTGTGAATGCTGGTTGGTCTGGAATACAGGATCCGTAACCTTCCTACCTTAAATTGCACGGATACTGCTAGACTATGTTTCATCTCTTGGGTAAGCCACAAACTCGGTTCCATGTTTTCATGCCAAGCCTGTCTTGAAGCATTTCACCTACCCACTTCCCTATTCTGTTCAGCTTAGACCAGAAGCAAGCTGGAGCCAGGAAGTCTGGTGCAGGGGGCAGAGGACTGGGAAGTGAGGGCACTGAGGACCAGCAGGCTCTCCTGCCTGGCTTCTGGCTTTCCAGCACAGAAAAGCTTGGCTGAGCTTTGGTCTGGTGCCAGATGATGCCCAAAGGGAGATGTGCTCTCCCCATTTTGGCCCAGATGGAGCATAGTTAGCTCTTACATGGACTTCCTTCCACTTCCTCACTTTCCCCTTACCAGCTATCCTCCGTCCTCCCACCACTGCACTCTCAGCCATCAGCATTCTAAGTGGCCTCATGCCAGAAGGGAACTCTCATTGGCATCCTGGAGGAGCCAGGAGCTCCTAAGCTCCACCTGCACTCGGCCACATCCCTTCCCCTTTCATGGCTTGGTTCACAGTCTCCAGGAAGTGGAGAAGTGGCACAGGAGTGGCGCAGCTGCCGATGGCTCAACTTGCGAAGCTGGGTTTTTTTTGTTTTTTGTTTTGTTTTTTTTTTTGAGACGGAGTCCGGCTCTGTTGCCTAGGCTGGATTGCAGTGGCACAATCTCGGCTCACTGGAATCTTCACCTCTTGGGTTCAAGTGATTCTCCTGCCTCAGCCTCCCAAGTAGCTAAGATGATAGGCATGCACCACCATGCCCAACTAATTTTTTTTGTATTTTTAGTGGAGACAGGGTTTCACCATGTTGGCCAGGCTGGTCTTGAACTCCTGACCTCAGGTGATCTGCCTGCCTCGACCTCCCAATGTGCTGGGATTAGAGGTGTGAGCTACCGTGCCCGGTAGGTTTGAACAGATATAGAGGATGTTTAGTGAGGGGCCAGTCAGATGCTATGGGCCTGCTCTAAAGCCTTAAACCCTCTCCATCTTTTCTTCTTTCCCAGGCCTAGAAGACATTGTCAGAACTCATCTATGTCATGCCCCTGCCTCTGGGCATATTTTAACTCCCAAAGTCCATGCCTCCCTTCCAGAGACCACTCCCACAAAGGGAGTGGGAGAAGAGAGGTGGAAGAGAGGCCATAAGGTCCACTGGAATACAGGCTCCATGAAGGCAGGGATTTTTAATGTATCCTGAGTCTAGAACAGTGCTTGGCCTATAGTTAATGCTCAATAAATATTTGTTGAATAATGAACCTCCCCTGGTTGAAGTAATCACAGCTGGTAAAGTACTTTCCATCCTAATGAATATTCTATTGGGCAGGTAGAAATCTTTACAATCAACATTTCCAAAGATTTATTTATTTTGTTTTTTCTTTTTCTTTTTCTTTTCTTTTTTTTTTTTTTGAGACAGGGCCTTGCTCTGTCACTCAGGCTGGAATGCACTGGCATGATGACAGCTCACTGCAACCTTGAACTCCTGGACTCAAGAGATTCTCCTACCTCAGCTTTCTGAGTAACTCTTACTAAAGGCACAGCTACCCCGCCAGCTAATGAAAAAAAATAAAAATAAAAATAAACCTTTTTCTTTTTTAGAGCCTGGGGCTCACTGTGTTGCCCACGTGCTGGTCTCGAACTCCTGGCCTCAAGCGATCCTCCCACCTTGGCCTTCTAAAGCACTGGGATTATAGGCATGAGCCACTATGCCTGGCCCCAAAGATTCAATTTTTTAATTACACCATATAGTGTAATTATAATTACATTTAGTGTAATCTTAGCACCCATTCATTTTTGTAAAAAATTAAAACAGGCCAGGTGTGGTGGCTCATGCTTATAATCCCAGCACTTTGGGAGGCCGAGACGGGTAGATCATGAGGTAAGGAGTTCAACACCAGCTTGGCCAAGATGGTGAAACCCCATCTCTACTAAAAATACAAAAATAAGGCTGGGCGTGGTGGCTCATGCCTGTAATCCAAGCACTTTGGAGGCCAAGGTGGGCGGATCACCTGAGGTTGGGAGTTCAAGACCAGCCTGACCAACATGGTGAAACCCTGTCTTAAAAAAAATATATACAAAAATTCAAATATTAGCTGGGCGTGGTGGAGCATGGCTGTAATCCCAGCTACTCAGGAGGTTGAGGCAGAGAATTGCTTGAACATGGGAGGCAGAGGTTGCAGTGAGCTGAGATCGCGCCACTGCACTCCAGCCTGGCAACAGAGCAAGACTGTTTAAAAAAAAAAAAGGTAAAACAAGGTAAGTTCCCCTTGTTCTAAACACACTTGCACGTGCCTCCTTAGTGATAACCATTGGCGTCATCGTGGCGTCTGCCCTGTAGACTTCGCTCAATGCACTTGGACATGTCTGTATGTTAACACAGAAGTGTATAGTTTTGTGGTTTAGCAACAACAACAACAACAGCAACACCCACAAAACCATAAATATGATTGGACTGTGTTGTTTTGCAATTTGCTTTTGCTCTTAATATTTTGGAGATGTTGTGTGTAGGTAAAAACAGACCTACCTCATTCCTTTCATTGTTGTAAAATATTGTACAGCATAGATACGTTGTATATTTGATGATTCCTCTGTTGATGGACTTTTAAGTCATCTCCAGTGTTTACGTGTTTCTTGTTTGAGATGAAGTCTCGCTCTGTCTCCCAGGCTGGAGTACAGCGGCTCAGCCTCGGCTCACTGCAACCTCTGAGTCCCAGGTTCAAGTGATTCTCTAGCCTCAGCCTCCTGAATAGATGGAATTACAGGGGTGTGCCACCATGCCTGGCTAAATTGTTTTGTATTTTTAGTAGAGACAGAGTTTTGTCATTTTGGCCCAGCTAGTCTCGAACTCCTGACCAGGTGATCTGCCTGCCTCGACCTCCCAAAGTGCTGAGATTACAGGTGTGAGCCACCAAGCCTGGCCCCAGTGTTTACATTTTTGTACCTACAAATGTTCTCACAAATGCCAATTTGGTTTTTTTTTTTTTTTTTTTTTTTTAGATGGAGTCTTGCTCTGTCACCCAGGCTGGAGTGCAGTGGTGCAATCTCAGCTCACTGCAGCCTCTGCCTCCTGGGTTCAAGCAATTCTCTTGCCTCAGCCTCCTAAGTAGCTGTAGCTGGGATTACAGGTGTGCCACCACACTGGCTAATTTTTGTATTTTTAGTAGAGATGGGGTTTCTCTATGTTGGCCAGGCTGGTCTTGAACTCCTGACTTCAGGTGATTTGTTCGCCTCACCCTCTCAAAGTGATGGGACTACAGGCATGAGCCACTGCGTTCGGCTGCGCCTGCCACTTTGAACATGCATATGAGTATTTCACTCGGATACCTAGAGATGGAAATTCTATGCATTTACCATCTGAATAGCTAACTTTCAAATTGCCCCCAAAAAGGTTGCATCCATGTACACCCCACTTCTGGGTATGAAAGCCCTATTTTCTGCACACTTGTATGGGTTTATTGATCTTATTTGTTACCAGAATAAAAATTTCAGCTCTCTCTTGGCCAGGAAATTGTGAATGATTCACATTAGTAACGTAATCAGATGTGCCCTAATGATACTATTGAATGCTAAGTCTTCTGTTACTTAGTAACTGTTTTACCTAGAGTGAGTAATCGTGTCTCTACCCTTTTTGTTAGGAATGGTTATGTATCAGTTTTCTCCACACATTTCACCATGACCTTTAGATATGAAACAGGAGAGTCTGGGGCCTTGGAGGGCTTCAGGGGAGGGACCTCCCCCTTCCTTTCTTTATCCTTGGGCTTCAGAGGAGTGACCTGCCCCTTCCCTTCCTTATCCTCAGGCTTCAGGGGAGTGACCTCCCCCTTCCCTTCCTTATCCTCTGTTTTCTCAGTAGCTTCAAGGAGTTCTCTGATATAGCCTGCCCTTCTGCCACATCCTTTCCTGCCACACAGTGGCCATGACCTGGAATGACGAAGTGACATTGCTGATCATTCAGTCCTAGGCTGCTCAGTGCACTGGCTTTTGGATTCCTCCTTTGATCAGTTCAGAACATTTTAGCAGAAGTTGTTAATTTTCTATGCTTGGCTTTGATGATATCAGGACCATCTTTAAACCTTTTCCTGGTACCTCAGGAATGATACCGCAGTCTGGATCCTGCTGTAATCTTTTCAAAGCTCACACTCAGTATGATGTTTTCCACAGAGAAGTACATTTTAAAAGGGACAGCTTTAAGAACATTTTACATTTTATAACATTTAATTCCATGGGGATTTCCTTCTCCCATCCACACCTTAATGTCATTTGCTCTTCTGTTTTTCTCAACCTGTTTTCTTTTTTTCTTTTTTGAGATGAGTCTGGCTCTGTTGCCCAGGCTGGAGTGCAGTGGCGCAATCTCAGCTCGCCACGATCTCAGCTCACCGCAACCTCCGCCTGCTGGGTTCAAACGATTCTACTGTCTTCACCTTCCCAAGTAGCTGGGACTACAGGTGCACGCCACCATGCCTGGCCAAATTTTGTATTTTTAGTGGAGACGGGGGTTTCACTATGTTGGCCAGGCTGGTCTTGAACTCCTGACCTCGTGATCCGCCCGCCTCGGCCCCCAAAGTGCTGGGATTACAGGCATGAACCACCTCGCCTGGCCAACCTCTGTTTTCAAGATACCATCAGAGTGGTGGCTGTGGAATAATTTTTCTCCCTATTTTCTCTAGGTATAGTTTTTTGTTACTAACAAGATTTTTCTTTTCCCTGCTTGACAATTTCAGTACAGTTTAGACTCATAGAGTATCTTAATATTAATCTCTAGTGACTGAACTGCAACACCCAGGGTATGGCTGGATTTGATAATAATGGCTTTTTCTTGAAGTTTGCTTTTCAGAGGGAGCCTAGGACTTTTAAGGCAGTGTGACTTTTTTTAATGGGTTCAGATTAATTTTGTATTTGTATCAGAAAACCAGTTGCTTAATGATTTGATTGTTTCATTTTCCAAAGTGAATAGAAACTGAACTCATTCCCTACTCCTTTATTTAGTCCAGCTACTAAGGAATCTTTGTTTTGCTGGTTTTTAGTAATGTTACTGTTCTTTCTTTCTTATTTTTTTGAGACAAGGTCGAGCTGGGTGGGGTGGCTCACACCTGTAATCCCAGCACTTTGGGAGGCTGAAGTGGGAGGATTGCCTGAGGTCAGGAGTTCGAGACCAGCTTGGCCAAAATAGTGAAACCCCGTCTCTACTAAAAATACAAAAAATTAGCTGAGCATCGTGGCAGGTGCCTGTAACTCCAGCTACTAGGGAGGCTGATGTAGGAGAATCACTTGAACCGGGAGGTAGAGGTTGCAGTGAGCGGAGATCGTGTGATTGTACTCCAGCCTGGGCAACAAGAGTGAAACTCTGTCTCAAAAAAAAAAAAGAAAAGAAAAAGAGAGACAGGGTCTGGCTTTATCCCAACACTGGAGTGCAGTGGCTCAATCTTGGCTCAAATGATCATTTGAACCACCTCCTGGGTTCAAATGATCCAACTGCTACAGCCTCCTGAGTAGCTGGGATTACAGGCGTATACCACCATGCATGGCTAATTTTTCTATTTTTAGTAGAGACGAGGTTTCATCATGTTGGCCAGGCTGGTCTCGAACTCCTGGCCTCAAATAATTCACCCGCCTCGGTTTCCCAAAGTGCTGGCATTATAGGCATAAGCCACTGTGCCTGGCTTATTACTGTTATTTCTAAAGCACTCTGGTTTTGGCAGTGAATTACAACAGGACACTGTGAGGTTATCTACATATTTAGCTAAAAGTCATGCTTTCTACAGGATAACTTCTTAGCTTGAATATAGTGGCAACTTTGGCTTGGGTTTTTTTCCTTCTTTCTTATTTCCTAATACATGCTGTGAAACATGAGTGGATGGTGTACTGTTTAGAGTGTGGGTTTATGAACCAGGTGGTCTGGGTTCACATCTCAGCTCTGCCACTTTCTTTTTTTTGTGGGGTCTTACCCCGTCACCCAAGCTGGAGCGTAGTGGTGTGATCACAGCTCACTGTAGCCTCGACTTCCCTGGCATCAGGTGATTCTCCCATCTCAGCCTCCCGAGTAGCTGGGATTACAGGCATGCGCCACCATGCCCAGCTAATTTTGCATTTTTAGTAGAGATGGGGTTTCTCCAGGTTGGTCAGGCTGGTCTTGAACTCCCGACCTCAGGTGATCTACCCATCTTGGCCTCCCAAAACCCTGGGATTACAGGCGTGAGCAGGTGGGCTCTCCTTCTTGATGGAACACTCCCCTTCCCCACAGATGGTAGTAATCTCTGACTGGAGAGCTACCAAGTAAGGCATCAGGAACTCTGAGTGGAGCTGAGTCTAGTGACTGGAACCCCTACTCCGAAGGATTCAGCTTAATGCTGGACGGAGCAAAGATCCCTAGGGGACGGTAACCGATGAGTATGCTGGTCCCACAACAAAACCATCCTTTCTTGCACATTGTTCCTCAGTGTTTAGTTGTACCTTATCTCTCTCCTTCTGTCATGGCAAAGTCCTTGAGGAGAAGGACTGGGTCTGGTGGTTGGATGAACCCCAGATAACACTGTCCCTTTTGTATGAGATACCCTGGGCTGTCACAATAGGCTATGCTTTGGGTTGGACCAGTTGCCTTCTAAAGATCTCTGTTATCTTCTCTATAGCTAGAGATTCCAGGCAAGGATGGAGCCTGGGCTGGGCTGGGATGTGTTGGGGGTTGTTGGTGGTGAATGTGGGTCACTGATGTTTTATACACCCATAGTAGGCATTTGAAAAGTGCTCATTCATTGGATGATTTGATAAGTGACCTGGTGATAATCTTTATCCTTTTTAGAACACACCACAACCATCAGCACTGGAATGCCAAGACCGCAACAAACAGAAGGAAGCCACCAGCCAAGCCGGGGCAGTTTCAGTCTCCACCCCAAATGCAGGTGAGAGAAGTGGTGGAGATTGAAAGGCTGATGACCTTCATTATGGTAATGATACCCTTTATCACAGATGGGCATGCCTGCCTGGGCTGTGGAAGCCACGCCTGGAAGGATATGGCTCAGGACCCCCGGGGCCCAGTCCCTCTTCCTCCTGGGCCTAGAAGTTCAAGTCCTTCTGCTCTTCTTTCAGCTTTGTGAGAAACCCATAGGAAATGCACTTACTACAGAAGGATTACATACTCCTTCGGAAGGAACCTCAAGGGTTTCTTCCTAGGGAGGGCTGCTGAGGAATATCCCCATGCTGTTAAGACAGTACCTATTAAACCCAGAAGCCAGGGTGGGGCAGAAACCAAAGACGTAGAATTAAAGGGTTGGAATCTACTTCTAGTGGAAAATCTACCAGAGCTTAGAAAAAATTCTTTTGATTCTCTAAAGGAAATGCTTTTTCAGGCCTCCTGGGAGGGAGATGCCCACAGGAGGGTGAGCCAGAGGGGAAGAAGTGAGTGACTGTGGGGTATGGAAATCCTGGGTCATAGGGAGCTAAGTTGGGGGCTCATTAGCTCAATTTGGGCTGTAGCCATGTTTCTGGCCTGCACAAAAACTAAACTGTTTTTTGGAGGTAGTTGCAAACATCTAAGAATCAGGAGACTTCATAGAAAACATGGGCCGGGCATGAAAGCTCATGCCTGTAATCCCAGCACTTTGGGAGGCATGGATCACCTGAGGTCGAGAGTTCGAGACCAACCTGGCCAACATGGTGAGACCTTGTCTCTACTAGAATATAAAAATTAGCTGGGCATGGTGGTGGGTGCTTGTAATCCCAGCTACTTGGGAGCCTGAGGCAGGAGAATCACTTGAAGGCAGAGGTTGCCATCAGCTAAGATCTTGCCACTGCACTCAGCTTGGGTGACAGAGTGAGATTTCATCTCAAAAGAACAAAACAATACATGGAAAATATGGAACGTATGGCCTTTCAACATTGTGTCACATTCACTGAGCCTGCAATTCCCACATGGCAATGTCAGGCATTGGGGAAAGGAGCTCTGCTTCCTCCCTCTGCTCCCATGGACCCTCCTTCCTCCATCTGAGCCCCATTCCCCTCCACTCACCTCTTTCCTCCGCATTCCACGGGTAGCTTGGGGTGAATGTCCCTTCAGCAAATAAACATGCACACACTCCTCCTTTAAAGAAAGCCCCGTCAAGCCCAAACCCCTCTTGCTGTGGTGCTATTCTTTGAGAGCCTCCTGGAAAGTGTTGCCTGTTCTGTTCTTGGGGCCTCTTCCTCATCTTCCCTTCCCTCCAGTCCCCCCACTCCCTGTCCCCAGGCTCCCACGCCACCACTCAATACTGCTTTTGCTGATTCCACTTTATTTATTTATTTATTGAGACGGAGTCCCGCTCTATCACTGAGGCTGGAGCGCAGTGGCGCGATCTTGGCTCACCACAACCTCCGCCTCCCAGGTTCAAGCGATTCTCCTGCCTCAGCCTCCTGAGTAGCTGGGATTACAGGCATGCACCACCACACCCGGCTAATTTTGTATTTTTAGTAAAGATGGGGTTTCTCCATGTTGATCAGGCTGGTCTTGAACTCCTGACCTCAGGTGATCGGCCCACCCTGGCCTCCCAAAGTCCTGGGATTATAGGCATGAGCCATCGCGCCCAGCCTACGATTCGGCTTTATTTCTGTTAGTGCCCAGGGAAATCTCTGGCATTTGGTGCTGTGCCCTCTCCTTCCTTGAAGCACCCTGCCCCCTCTGCTTGGTGACATCTTCGTGTTGATGTCTGCTTGGTTAGGATGACTTTGCCCTGCCTTTCTAGGCCCTTTGTGGGCTCCTCTCTTCCCATGACCTTGAAACTGGCAGAATTTCCCAAGGATCTGTCATGGGTTTTTGTTTTTCTCACTCGAGACTCTGTCTCTGGGCAACCTCTTGGGGCTCTGTGACTCTCAAGCCTGCCTCTCTTCCGAGCTCCAGGACTGCACATCTGGGTTCCCCTCCATCTCGCCTCTTCCTGTCTCTTTCATCCCCTTCCCCACTGTCTCGCATCAGCTCTGCTAACCATCTGGCCACCACACCATCACCCACCTTTTTTTTTTTTTTTGAGATGGAGTCTTGCTTTGTTGCCTGGGCTGGAGTGCAGTGGCATGATCTCGGCTCACTGCAACCTCTGCCTCCTGGGTTCAAGTGATTCCTTTGCCTCAGCCTCTTGAGTAGCTGGGATTACAGGTGCATGCCGCCACGTCAGGCTAATTTTTGTATTTTTAGTGGAGACAGGGTTTCACCATCTTGGCCTGGCTGGTCTCCAGCTCCTTACCCTGTGATCCATCTGCCTTGGCCTCTCAAAGTGCTGAGATTATGATTACAGGCGTGAGCCACCTCGCCCAGCCCCACCCACCTTCTTAATATTTCCAATGGTTTTAGTTTTTATTACTTGCTGCAATCCCTTCCTAACATCTACCTATCTTAGATCTTTTCCTTCATGGATAGAGTGATCTTAAATAGCAATGAGTTTAAGATAAAAGAATCAAATCATGTTACTCCCTTCCTTGAAATTCTTCAGTGGCTGCTTGTGGCTTTTGGGGTGAAGTTCACATCCTTAGCTCAGCACCCAAGGCTGCCATGACCCAGCTCTCAGCTCAGCCCCCACCACTTCCCATGTGCGCTTTTCAGTCCAGCCACACCCTAGTGCTGGTCCCCACATCCATGATGCTGGGCCATGCTCCTGTGTCTTCACTGTGCGCTTCCACACCCCTCTCCGCCCGTCTTCCTGGGCCTTTCAACCAGCACTCCAGGCCCACCTGAGCCTCCCAGTCAGAGCTCAGGGCCCCTTCTCTATGCTCTCCCACGGTGCCCAGGCATCCCTGATTTGGCTCCCATGATGCTGGGCCTCCTCTAGATTTTATACTCAGTAGAGCCCAGGAGGATCTCCAGCACCTTCTGCCTGGAATATAAATTAGACATATAGGTTGGCGCCGTGGCTCAGGCCTGTAATCCCAGTACTTTGGGAGGCTGAGGCGGGTGGATCACCTGAGGCCAGGAATTTGAGACCAGCCTGGACAACATAGCGAAACCCTGTCTCTACTGAAAACACAAAAGAAAAAAAAAGTTAGCTGGGCATGGGGGGTGCCTGTAATCCCAGTGAATCGGAAGGCTGAGGCAGGAGAATCGCTTGAACCCAGGAGGCGGAGGCTGCAGTGAGCTGAGATCGCACCACTGCCCTCCAGCCTGGGCAATGTGAGCGAAACTCCATCTCAAAAAAAAAAAAAACAAAAAACAATACAAAACAAAAAACTAGACAGATGATGGGAAGAGCCGCTGTCTGGCTTCCCAGCACTTCCACGGTGGCCATTTCTCTTTTGCTGTTTGGGGATTGGGTTCTAGTGTTTGCGTTGCCAAATGCAGCACTTTTTTCTTGTACGCTTTACTTCAACATTGATTAAATTAAATGTCTTGGGATTAAAAGGGAATTGGGATTTGACCCCTTTTCTCAAAGGACTTGTTCACTGGGTGCATAATGTCTGTTCATTCAATGAACGTTTATTCACTGAGCACCTTTGCAGACCCAGGCACTGAGGGTGGCAGATTTAAAGCAGCCAGTCACAGGGATCCCGATCGTCTGCGGAGCTCGGAGGAACTTCCATGGCTTTTCATCTTCTCATGCCTTGGTTTAAAGTACAGGAGAAAGATTATAGCTGTGTTTGCCAGAGATGCCTCTTTCCCTGATCAAGGATGTTTCCTTAGAAACCAACTTGCATGTCCCCCACTGTCATGGACTTTGAAGCTGGAGTCTTGTGTAAACATTACTTCACGGGCATGTGAGAAACAAGCCTTCCCTGCCCCTGCCATGAGCCTCCAGCTTTCTCTAAGTCAGCTTCTCAAGGGGATAACCCATTTGAACACAACATAGTTTTCTCACGGTAACACTTCAGTCAGCTGCTTACAGGGTCATTTTGGTAAATAAGCAGGACATCAGAGAATGATTGCTGAGCTTGGAGACAAGTCTGCGCAGTTCAGAGCAGCAGAGCTTTTGAATCAAGCCATCTATGCTATGTCCTTTTTTCTTTTAAAGACAGGTTTTCACCATGTTGGTCAGGCTGGTCTCAAACTCCTGACCTCGTGATCCACCTGCCTCAGCCTCGCAAAATGCTGGGATTACAGGAGTGAGCCAGCACGCCCAGCCTATGCTGTGTCCTAAATGCTCAAGGGAGTTTTGAGGAGTGAGGTGCTGGAGAGTTGAAGCTACAAATGGAAACCTATAAACTCATGGTGTTGGATGTCCTACTGTCCTGCCTTGAGCCATGTACTCTCATGGTTAGGAGCTGAGCTCGGAAACTGGACTTTCTGGGTTCAAATCCTGTCTCAGCTACTCTTCCTTGGGGAACTCTCCAGTTTTTCTTTCATCTGTGAGATTAGGATGATAACATCCGCTGGGCATGGTATTTTAAGCCTATAATCCCAGCACTTTGGGAGGCTGAGACGGGTGGATCACATGAGGTCAGGAGTTCGAGTCCAGCCTGACCAACATGGAGAAATCTTGTCTCTACTAAAAATACAAAATTAGCCGGGCATATGAGGTGCATGCCTGTAATCCCAGCTACTTGGGAGGCTGAGGCAGGAGAATCTCTTGAATCCAGGAGGTGGAGGTGAGCTGAGATGGTGCCATTGCACTCCAGCCTGGGCAACAAGAGGGAAACTCCGTCTCAAAAAAAATAAAAATAAAAATAAAAAAAAGCCTGGGTGGGGTGGCTCATGCCTGTAATCCCAGCACTTTGGGAGGCCAAGGTGGGTGGATGACCTGAGGTTGGGAGTTCAAGACCAGCCTGACCAACATGGAGAAACCTTGTCTCTACTAAAAATAAAACATTAGCTGGGTGAGGTGGTGCATGCGTGTAATCCCAGCTACTTGGGAGTCTGAGGCAGAAGAATCGCTTGAACCTGGGAGGTGGAGGTTGCGGTGAGCCGACATCATGCCATTGCACTCCAGCCTGGGCAACAAGAGCGAAACTTTGCCTAAAAAAAAAAAAAAAGGTGATAACATCTCTTATATGGTGGTTGTGAATATTGAGTTAGTACTTGCACAGTGCTTATAGTGATGCCTGATGTATAGTAAGTGCTTAATAAACATTAGCTGTTGTAATTATGCTCCCTTGTCAGCTTCATCCTGGACTGGTCACCTAAGCTGTCATCAGACATCCCGCACCATTGGTGGTCCACAACGTTCCTGTTTGGTGGTTTGAACCCCCTTGGCTCAT
Organism: Cacajao melanocephalus; assembly: GCA_963573385.1. NCBI lineage: Eukaryota > Metazoa > Chordata > Mammalia > Primates > Pitheciidae > Cacajao > Cacajao melanocephalus. Next base: position 34,824 of record CAUYLG010010123.1, read on the forward strand.
TTGGCTTCTCTGACCGTCTTATTTCAGTCCTCTCCTCTTTCACGATGTTCTTTGGTCTGGAATAGGCTTCTATTTGGAATCTGCCGCTCCTTACTTGACCCCTCTCTTCCCATTCTGATGCCCTCTTGGTGGGATGAAGGCAGATATTTATTCCTGTACCCATGCTAACCATGGGAAAACTCTAGGGTAATTTTTCTTTTTTTTTTTTTTGAGATGGAGTTTTGCTCTTGGGAGGAAACTTGCCTTGAACCTCTGCCTCCTGGGTTCAAGCAATTCTCTCCTGCCTCAGCCTCCCGAGTAGCTGGGACTACAGGCGTGTGCCACCACACCTGGCTAATTTTGTATTTTTAGTAAAGATGGGATTTCTCCATGTTGGTCAGGCTGGTCTCGAACTCCTGACCTCAGGTGATCTGCTCGCCTTGGCCTCCCAAAGTGCGTGAGCCACCACGCCCGGCTACTCTAGGGTAGTTTTTCATTTGCATTTGTGTTTATAAATCTCTAAAACCTTATAGGACCCTTGCCAGTGGACCAATCTGTGAGTTCCATCTATTTAAAGAAAAAAAAAAAACTGGTGGTAAAATAGACATAACATAAAATTTACCATTTTAACCATTTTTACATGCACAGCTCAGTGGTATAAAGCACATTCACGTCACTGTGCTACCATCTCCACTGTGCGGTTCCAGAACTTTTTTCATCTTCCCAAGATGAAAAGAGCATTGAATGAAACTCTGTAACCATTCAATGCTAACTCTCCAGCCCCTGGCAACCACCACGCTGCCTCTGACTGTATGAATTTGACTACTCTAGATACCTCATGTAAGTGGAATGACACCGTATTTGTCCTTTTGTGTCTGGCTTACTTCATTTAGCATAATATTTTCAGGGTTCATCTATGTTACATCATGTATTAGAATTTCATTTGAATTTTTTTTTTGTGACGGAGTCTTGCTTTGTCACCCAGGTGGGAGTGCAGTGGTGTGATCTTGGCTCATCTGCAACCTTTACCTCCTGGGTTCAAGTGATTCTCCTGCCTCAGACTCTTGACTAGTTGGGACTACAGGCATGTGTTAACACGCCTGGCTAATTTGTTTGTATTTTTAGTGGAGACAGGGGTTTCACCATGTTGGCCAGGCTGGTCTTGAACTCCTGACCTCAGGTGATCTACCTGCCTCGGCTTCCCAAAGTGCTGGGATTACAGGTGTGAGCCACCAAGCCCAGCTTCCTCTTATTCTTTTACATCAGATAGTGACACCATTAGCAGTTCCTGTCAGCTCCATCTTCTGTGTCCTGAATCTAGCCACTTCTCCCCATCTCCACAGCCACCGCCCTGAACTAAGCCACTGCATCTCTTGTTGGGATTACAGTTATTGTTTCCTAACTTGCCTCCCTGTTTCTGCCTTGGATTCCTTTTGTCTCTTAGCACAGCAACAAGGTTGGTCCTTTTTGTTTTGTTTGTTTTTTGAGATAGAGTCTTACTCTGTCACCCAGGCTGGAGTATTGTGGTGGGATCATGGCTTACTGCAGCTCAGACTCCTGGGCTCGAGCACTCCTCCCACCTTAGCCTCCCGAGCACAGGCACGCAGCACCATGGCTAAGTTTTTTTTTTTGAAATGGAGTCTTGCTCTGTTGCTGAAGTGCAGTGGTACAATCTCAGCTCACTGTAACCTCTGGCTCCTGGGTTCAAGTGATTCTCCTGCCTCAGCCTCCCAAGTAGCTGGGACTACAGGCACTTGCCACCATGCCCGGCTAATTTTTGTATTTTTAGTAGAGACAGGGTTTCACCATGTTGGCCAGGATGGTCTTGATCTGACCTTGCAGTCTGCCTGCCTTGGCCTCCCAAAGTGCTGGGATTACAAGCGTGAGCCACTGCACCCGGCCTAGTTTTAAAAAATATTTGTAATGCGGCAGGGTCTCACTATGGTGCCCAGACTGGTCTCGAATTCCTGGCCTCAAATGATACTCCTGACTTGGCCTCCAAAAGTGCTGGGGTTACAGATGTGAGCCGCTGCTCCCGGCCAGTTAATCCTTGTGAAACCTAAGCCAAGTGCTGCCATGCTGCACGCATGACCTTCCATGGCTCCTCATCTCACTCGGAAGCATGCTTGGGTGCTGGCGGTGGCATAGAGCCTTCCATACCACCTGGCCCTCACTGTTCTTCCCACCTCATCTTTCCCTTCCTCATGGAGCTCTGGCCACAAGGACCTCCTTGCTGTTCCTTGATCTGGCAGCCAAGGTTCCATCCCAGGGTTTTTCTATTTGCTGTGAACTATGCCTAGAATGTTCTTCCCCTTGATAAACTCTTCCCCTTGTAATGTCACCTCACCAGAGAGTTCTTCTCTGACACCTTATATAAAGTTGTAAGCCCTCCTTCCTCTGGCCTAGGGCATCACTCTGGTTTTTTTTTTTTTTTGAGACGGCATCTCCCTCTGTCTCCCAGGCTGGAGTGCAGCGGCACAATTTCGGCTCACTGCAACCTCTACCTCCCAGGTTCAAGCAATTCCCCTGCCTCAGCCTCCCACATCAGGATTACAGGCACAGGCTACCACGTCCAGCAATTTTTTTTGTATTTTTAGTAGAGACAGGATTTCACCATGTTGGCTAGACTGGGTCTCAAACGCCTGACCTCAGGCAATCCACCTGCCTTGGCCTCCCAAAGTGCTGGGATTGCAGGCGTGAGCCACCGCACCCGGCCTCACTCTTGTTATTTATTTATTTATTTAGAGACAGGGTCTCACTCTGTCACCCAGGCGGGAATGTGGTGGCATGATCCTAGCTCACTGCTGCTTCCAACTCCTGGGCTCAAGTGATCCTCCTGCCTCAGCCTCCAGAGTAGCTAAGACTACTGGTGTGTGGTATTATGCCCAGCTTATTTAATAAATTTTTTGTAGAGATGGGGTTTCACTGTATTTTGTAGACTGGACTTGAACTCTTCATCTCAAGTGATCCTCCTGCTTCAGCCTCCCATAGCACCGGCATTGTGAGTGTGAGCCATCACACCCAGCCATCCCTTCTTTTGAACACGGCTGTATACACACCCTTTCTTGATCTATTGTATAGAGCATTTTGGCACAGAACAGAATTTCAGAACTGGATGATTTGTTAGTGATCCTCTGTTTCCACCAATTCCCTTCAAAGTAAAGCTGAAGAAATGGAGGCCTGAAAAGGCTGAGTAACCCCTGACTCCTGTATCATCCTGAGCTACGAACTGATTGATTCATGAGCCTGCAGCACTTTTATTTTTTTGAGATCGACTCTCGCTCTGTCACCCAGGCTGGAGTGCAGTGCTGTGATCTCGGCTCCCTGCAAGCTCCACCTCCCTGATTCAAGTGATTCTCTTGCCTCAGCCTCCCAAGTAGCTGGGATTACAGGCGCCCACCACCACGCCAGGCTAATTTTTTGTATTTTTAGTAGAGACAGGGTTTCACTGTGTTAGCCCGGATGGTCTCGATCTCCTGACCTGGTGATCCGCCTGCCTCGGCCTCCCAAAGAGCAGGGATTATAGGCGTGAACCTCCGTGTCCGGCCGATCCTGCAGCCTTACCCTATCCCAATGCTACTGCCGTGTAGTAGCCCTTGGGCCCTGGGCCTTCGGGGTCTCCTGTAACTTGAGTGCTGTTCACTTTCAGGAGAAACAGATGCTGGTGGAGTTTCCCACCTCTGACCAGGTCACTCTCCAGGCAGTGCTTCTTGGTGTGAAACCATGTGGTTCAAATGATTGTCCTTAGGTGTTCAAATGACCATCCTATGGACATTTTTGTGTCTTCGTGTTCCTGATAATTTGCCCCATCTTTTCCCTCCTCAGCCTCTTAGGGGCTAAATGATACCAGGAGGAAGGAGGGCCAGTTCTCCTGCTTATCCTGAACATTAGGAATGAGGAATCTTTTACATTCATGAATAAGCTTATTGATGCTGCGATTGCAGGTAACATGTTCCTGGTTCTCTTTGCTATGCATGAAATTGCAGTGAGCAGTACAAGATGAACTTGAGTGTTGTGGTCTCTGTTATGCTAGATGTGGACATTCTGAAAGGAGTATGGGGGAGGGATGGCGTGGGGAGGTAACAGTGAGCACTCACCCTTTCAAGTGCTTTCTATGTGTTGGGCACGACATAAATGCTTTATGTGATGTCATTCATTTCATCCTCACAGTAGCTCTCTTGAGTAGGTGCAATGACATCTCCATTTGGCAGTGGAGGAATCTGAGGCATAGAAGGATTTGTAAATTGTCCAAAGTCATGGAGAGTGGGAAGGGCAAAGCCAGGATTTGAACCCAGGTGGGCTCCAGAGTCCTTTCTGTTAAATACTACATTTTTTTTTCTTTTTTTGAGATGGAGTTTCACTCTGTTGCCCAGGCTGGAGCGCAGTGGCCCGATCTTGGCTCACTGCAACCTCTGCCTCCCGGCAAGTGATTCTCCTGCCTCAGCCTCCCAAGCAGCTGGGATTACAGGCACCTGCTACTGCTGCCTGGCTAATTTTTGTATTTTTAGCAGAGATGGGGTTTCACCATGTTGGCCAGACTGGTCTCAAACTTCTATCCTCAGGTGATCAGTCCACCTCAGCCTCCCAAAATGCTGGGATTAGAGATGTGAGCCACTGCACCTGGTCTAAATACTACATCTTGATGCAGGTTTCATGGAGGAAGTGAGACATGAGCTGGGCCTTGAGAGGCCCTACATGTGGACAACACGGGTGATGACCCAGGGATGGAGTGAGCATGGCTGACCCAGCAGGGAAGAGGGACTGACCTCACCCACCACAGGGCATGAGTTGGGGAGTGGTGGGGAAGACAGGGCAGGAGATGGATCATAAAAGGTCTTAACATTGAGGCAGAGAGTTGAAGGACACAGACTTCAAAGAGTATTGAAGGGTGACTTGCTGGAAGCTTAGGTCTCAGGAGGTTTTTGGGTAGCAATGGTAGGTTTGAGGGTGGGAGGTATGGAGGCAGAAATGGGGCCCTGAGGGTCCAGCCAAAGATGGTGTAAGGGAAATGGAAGAAAGGTGAAGTCTTGCTTGCGCGGTGGCTCATGCCTGTAATCCCAGCACTTTGGGAGGCCAAGGTGGGCAGATCACTTGAGGTCAGGAGTTCAAGACCAGCCTGCTAACATGGTGAAACCCTGTCTCTACTAAAAATACAAAAAAATTAGCCGGGTGTGGTGGCACATGCCTATAATCCCAGCTACTTGGGAGGCTGAGGCAGGAGAATTGCTTGAACCCGGGAGGTGGAGGTTGCAGTGAGCCAAGATTGTGCCAATGTACTTCAGCTTGGGCAACAAGGGCGAAACTCCATTTCAAAAAAAAAAAGAAAGAAAGAAAGGGGAAGCCCATAGCACCTTCCTTCTCATCCAAGTCACCTCCTGGTGAGGGATTAGCTCAGGAGCTACCCACGCTCCAATCCTCCTCGGGTTTCCTCAGTTACTCACAGGAGGCAGCCCCTGGGTGTTTGGGGGAAGGTGGAGGATGTTATTCACTGAGGTCTGTTTTCATGTGGATTGCTGTCCCTGCCCAGGCAACGAGCATTTCTCCATGCCGTGCATTCCAATTTGGTCAAACCAGAAGGCAGCAAATCCAGGGTTTTTTTTTTTTTTAACTGCATGCAGAATTCCTTGCATAGCAGAGAGCTCAGGAAGGAAGGCCCTGTTTGGGGACAGAGGTCAAGTCTTCAGAGCCCAGGACCACTGAGAGTCAGGCCTTTCTCTGATAATCTCAGGTTTGCCTGATCAGCCTCGGAATGGATGTACCTGGAATGAACTTTGTCACAACCCATAATTTAATTTAACCCTTGAGCTTTATTTTCTTCACCCTGAAAGTATCAACTGCTAAAGGGATTTAGAAAGGATCAGAAGCAAGGTTGGCCGGGCTGAGGGTTCTGTGGCTGTCACTATCCAGGACAGCTGGCCACTGGGTCCAGCCTGCTCCCTGCAGCGGGCACACGCAGGGGAGCAGGGGCTGACCTTCCTGGGAGGAAGCAGGGTCTGGGTGAGGCCTTCTAAGCTCTGCCTGCCACCCTCCTGCTTTAAATCAGGGGTGAGGGGTGTGAGACCCTCTTATAAACCTGGCAGAACCCAACCAGAAGGAGCACTGGGACCTTATCTACCTCCCCTCTGGATTCCAGCTCCCTGGAATGGGCCAAGCTTGCCTTAACTTTTTATTGAAGTAAAAAGCAGTCAAGATATGAATATTCCCTAAAGCCACTTTGGAATACTTTCAAGAATAGTTTCACAGTTCAACAGGCAAGAGGACAAGATTGCATGCAGGCCTGGGTCACCCACTTGGAGAGCTGGTTCTGGAAAGAGAGCTTTGGTTTCATGACTTATCTGCTTCATGTGTTGTGGAGGAAGGAAATGGAAGGCATTTGGTTGAGGAGATGGAGGCCTGCTGTTTGTGTGGGGTATTCCCCTCTGCATGGTGACAGGCTCTTAGGGAAACAACTTGACAGAAGGGTCATGAGCAGTCTGGTAACCTTCTAACCCTCCTTGAACCCAAGACGAAAATGTTGGCCTGACAACAATGATTAGGGGCCGGGAGCAGTGGCTCACGCCTGTAATCCCAGCACTTTGGGAAACTGAGGTGGGCAGAACACGAGGTCAGGAGATTGAGACCATCCTGGCTAACATGGTGAAACCCCGTCTCTACTAAAAATACAAAAAACTAGCCAGGCGTGGTAGCATGTGCCTGTAGTCCCAGCTACTCAGGAGGCTGAGGCAGGAGAATTGCTTGAACCCGGAGGTGGAGGTTGCAGTGAGCCAAGATCATACCACTGCACTCTAGACTGGGCAACAAGAGCGAGACTTAGTCTCAAAAAAAAAAAAAATATAGGGCTGGGCGCGGTGGCTCACGCCTGTAATCCCAGCGCTTTGGGAGGCTGAGGCAGGCGGATCAATTGAGATTGAGACCAGCCTGACCAACATGGAGAAACCCCGTCTCTATTAAAAATACAAAATTAGCTGGGCATGGTGGCTCATGCTTGTAATCCCGGGTACTTGGGAGGCTGAGATAGGAAAATCGCTTGAACCTGGGAGGCAGAGGTTGTGGTGAGCTGAGATATTGCCACTGAACTCCAGCCTGGGCAACAAGAGTGAAACTCTGTTTCAAAAAAAAGAAAGAAAGAAAGAAAAAAAGGAACTCCTGGGCTCAAGCAATCTCCACCCCCAACCCCCAGCATTGGCCTCCCAAAGTGCTGGGATTATAGGCATGAATCACCAGCACCTGGCCAACTTTCCTCTTTTCTAGGCATTGCTAGGGGCAATAATTTGGGAGAAGTAAAGGACAAGGAAAAAAAAGAAGAGGCATTCTTCCACGATGCTCTCCTGGGTCTATTGGGAAGCCCTGGGTGAACCCTGGCAGGAGCTGGAGGGGTCCAGTCTTAGTGTGAAAAGACCTCAGGGGCTCAGCCCCGGCTCTTGCTCAGCCCTGGGTCTGGGCTAAGAAGAAGAGCGAATGTGTGTGCTGACCAGATCTGACCAGACCTGCACTGTGAGGCTGTGGGCGGTGGTGAGAGGCCATTCCAAGATACCGGTGGAACAGTGGGTGGGGAGATGGGAGCCAGGAGCTCTGCTCTTAAGGTAGCGCTCAGTCCTGCCGAGAGGAATTCCTGGGAGGATTTTGAGTATACTTGACTTCCCTCTGCTTCTTCTTCTTCTCCTTCTTCTCCTTATTCTTCTTCTCCTCCTCCTCGTTCTTCTTCCTCTCCTCCTCCTCGTTCTTCTTCCTCTTCTTTTTTTTTTTTTTGAGATGGAGTCTTTCTCTGTTGCCCAGGCTGGAATGCAGTGGCGTGATCTTGGCTCACTGCAACATCCACCTCCCAGGTTCAAGCAATTCTCTGCCTCAGCCTCCCGAGTAGCTGGGATTACAGGCACCTGCCACCACGCCTGGCTAATTTTTTGTATTTTTAATAGAGACGAGGTTTCACCACATTGGCCAGGCTGATCTTGAACTCCTGACCTCATGATCCACCCGCCTCGGCCTCTCTAAATGCTGGGATTACAGGCATGAGCCACCGCCCCCAGCCTTCCCTTTGCTGTTTGTGTACAGGTCCCTGCCCTCACCATCCTGGCCTTCTTTCTCTTCTCAAATGTCCCAGAGGCCTCTGTGCTATTCCTTGGCCAGGAAGGCCCCCCACCCCCTAAGCCGATTATCCTCCAGGTTTCTGCGCAACCAGCACAACCTCTGGAAAGCCTTGCCCCAGGGCTCGGCCGGGGTCCCTCTCTTTTTATAACTTTTTTATAACAACTTTTTTATAACTCTTTTTATAACTTGTGTTTTAGGTTCGGGGATGCATGTGAATGTTTGTTACATAGGTACACTCATGTCACTGGGGTTTGTTGTACAGGCTATTTCATCACCCAGGAATTAAGTCTAGTACCAAACAGTTATCTTTTCTGCTTCTCTTTCTCCTCCCACATTCCACCCTCAAGTATTGGTGCAAAAATAATTGACGTTTCAGATTGTGAATTTGAAATCATTATAACAAGGCTCAAATATATCTTTATTAACCAGAATAGGAACCATTTCAATCAACACATTTTTGCTAACGAGAAATAAGTTTTTTTTTTATTTTTATCGCATATAAATCTGTGCTTCGGGATTTGACAAACTTTTTTTTTTTTTTTCTGAGGCGGAGTCTTGCTCTGTTGCCCAGGCAGGCTGAAGAGCAGTGGGTAATCTTGGCTCATTACACCCTCTGCCTGTCAGGTTCAAGTAATCAGTCTCCTAAGCAGCTGGAATTACAGGTGTGCACCACCACACTCAACTACTTTTTGTATTGTTAGTAGAGATGGGATTTCTATGTTGGCCAGGCTGGTCTCAAACTCCTGACCTCAGGTGATCTGGCTGCTTCAGCCTCCGGAAAGTACTGGGATTATAGGCATGAGATACCATACCCGGCCAGAACTTCTTGAATCACCACTGCACTGTATGTTCATTAGCGGTTCCTGGGCCAAATGCATTATTGCAATGAGTTGTCTTTGCTGCTTTACAACCCAGTTTGAACTTGAATAAGAAAATAGCTTGAATTTGCTTTTTGTCTAACATAATTTTCATAGTCTAAAATTAACATAAAATAAACAGCAAGTAATAAGTCATTCACAAAAAAAAGTAAGGTGAGAAATGTGCATTAAAATGATGTATAGCTGGGTGTGTGGTGGCTCATGCCAGTAATCCCAGCACTTTGGGAGGCCAAGGCAGCTGGATCGCCTGAGGTTGGGAGTTTGAGACCAGCCTGGGCAACATGGTGAAACCCCGTCTCTACTAAAAATACAAAAATTAGATGGGTGTGGTGGCAGGTATCTGTAATTCCAGTTACTTGGGAGGCTGAGGCAGGAGAATCGCTTGAGCCTGGGAGGGGGAATTTGCAGTGAGCTGAGATCAGGCCATTGCACTGCAGCCTGGGCAACAGGGTGAGACTCCGTCTCCAAAAAAAAAAAGTGTATAGCATAACCACATTTATTTAAGAACATATTCCAATATCAAATGCAAATTTCAACAGTGCAAAACTGCAGTTGCTTTTGCACGAACCTAATAGACCCCAGTGTCCGTTGTTCCCTTTTTTTTTTGCCCGCCAGTCTACTATTTTTTAATTTTTATTTTATTGTTTTATTTTTTTTGAGATGGAGTATTGCCCAGGCTAAAGTGCAGTGGTGCGATCTCAGCTCCTAGGTTCAAGTGATTCTTCTGCCTCAGCTTCCCAAGTAGCTGGGACTACAGGTGTGTGCCACCACACCCGGTTAATTTTGTATTTTTAGTAGAGACAGGGTTTCACCATGTTGGCCAGGCTGGTCTCGAACTCCTGACCTCGTGATCTGTCTGCCTCGGCTTCCCAAAATGCTAGGATTACAGGTGTGAGCCACCACACCTGGCCCCGTTGTTCCCTTCTTTGTGTTGAATGAGTTCTCATCATTTAGCTCCCACTTGTAAGTGAGAACATGCAGTGTTTGGTTTTCTGTTCCTGCATTAGTTTGCTGAAGATAATGGCCTCCAGTGCCACCCATGTTCCCGAAAAAGACAGGATCTTGTTCATTTTGATGGCTGCGGGGGTCCCCTTTTAAGTGCTCTGGTGACCCGCCGTACCTAGCCTCTGTTGCTGTCCCTGCCCTTGCAGCGGCTTCTCTGGGTCCCCCTCCTTCACCAGCCTCTGAGGTCAGGATCCTCCCTATCTGTTGCCAAGCGTTCCTTTGCAGCAGGTAGCTTTTCAGAGGCCTAAGGTGGGAGAAGGAAGACCCATCACTGTCTACAGGCACCAGGATGGTGGGACATTGTTGGCTCATGCTCATGTTTCCAGGACCCAGCGCAGGGTGCTCAGTGGACGTTGTGAACTGACTAAATGTCCAGCTCACGTTTGTCAAGCAGCTGTCACCCCCGGGCACTTTATAATCCTTATCTCAAGTAACTCTCAAGATCTTTGTGAGGAAGGTGTTGTGTCCATTCGCAGGTCGGGAAATTGACGCTGTGTAGTTTCGGCAACTTGGCTGAGCTTACACAGCTAAGTGACAGCGATCTCAGTTCTTCTGCTCAAGGTGGGTAAGAATCACTGGGGAGCTGATTAAAGATGTAGGTTTCTGAGCCCCAATCCCTAGATTTCTGATTTTGTCATTGCATTTCTAATTTTTAAATTGTTTTATTTATACATTTTTACTATTATTTTTTATTGACATGTTTGATATATGTATACAATGCGCAGTGATTAAATCAAGCTCATTAACATGTCGGTCACCTCACTTACCTATTTTGTTTTTTTTTTTTGGAGACAGTGTCTCACTCTGTCATCCAGGCTGAATTATAGTGGTATGATCATGGTTCTCTGCAGCCTCGACCTCTAAATCTCAAATGATCCTCCCACCTTAGCCTCTCAAGTAGCTGAGACTACAGGCACACAACACCATGCCCAGCTAATTTTTTTTTTTTTTGTAGAGGTGGGGGTCTCATGATATTGTCCTGGGTGGTCTGGAATTCCTGGGCTCAAGCAGTCCTCCAGCCTCAGCCTCCCAAAGTGCTTGGATTATAGGCATGAGTCACTGAACCTGGTTCCTACGTTTTTTTTACACAGCCTTTTTTTTTTTTTTTTTTTTTGAGATGGGGTCTTGCCATCTCGCCCAGGCTGGAGTACACTGGTGTGATCTCAGCTCACCGAAAACTCTGCCTCCTGGGTTCAAGTGATTCTCCCGATTCAGCCTCCTGAATCAGGGGTTACATGCGTGCACCACCATGCTTGGCTAATTTTTTGTATTTTTAGTATTGCCAGGCTGGTCTCAAACTCCTGACCCTGTGATCCGCCCGTCTTGGCCTCCCAAAGTGCTAGGATAACAGGCATGAGCCACTACGCCTAGCCCTACTTTCTGTTTCTGTGAATTGTACTACTACAGGTACCTCGGATAAGTGGAGTGATATAGCATTTGTCCTTTTGTGTCTGGCTTATTTCACTGTCATAGTATTTTAAGCAAAGGCCCCTGGTAATTCTCATGTAGGGGTCTGGTCCATTCTTTGAGAATTTATGGGAGAGGATGGTGACAGCGGGTGGGGGCTGTGCTGTCCTGGCCCAGGCTTTGAGGGTTGACTTCATACAGATGGCAGGGGCCAGGATGAGTCAGCGACTGTGGGCTGAGAGGCAGGAAGGAGGAGGTTTGGGTAAGGGTGACAGAGGGGCTGTGGGATGGGGGTCGCTGGTTTCTGGGAGGCGTTGCTGAGGGGTGGGGTGTTAACTGAGGCCTAAGAACTCAGAGTGGAATAGGCCAGGCTCGGTGGCTCACGCCTGTAATCCCAGCACTTTGAGAGGCTGAGGTGGGTGGATCAGCTGAGGTCGGGAATTTGAGACCAGCCTGACTAACATGGAGAAACCTCGTCTCTGCTAAAAATACAAAATTAGCTGGGTGTGGTGGCACATGCCTGTAATCCCAGCTACTCTACTCGGGAGGCTGAGGCAGGAGAATCACTTGAACCTCAGAGGCCGAGGTTGTGGTGAGCCAAGATCATGCCATTGCATGCCAGCCTGGGCAACAAGAGCAAAACTCCGTCTCAAAACAAAAAAAAAAAAAAAAAGAAAAAGAACTCAGGGTGGAAGGACAGTTGTGAAAACTGGCCAGTGCAGGGAGGTTCTGTGAGCTGTGGGTCAGAGGGGAGGGCACGGAGCTGATAAAGGAAGGCCAGCGGTGGGAGGGGCCGGGTCAGGTGGGTGTCTGGCTGTGGGGTCCACAGAGGGTGAAAGGAGTCAGGTGAGAGCTGCAGAGGTCAATCCAAGTAGAGTCAAGGGCTGGACCTACTCCAGGTCTAGAGGGAGGTGGTATGGGAAGTTGGTGCAGGTGACAAGGTCAGAGATGTAGGAAGGGGGGCGTGTGGGCGCAGAGAAGGACTGAGATGGAGCCAACCCTCTGCCTCACCAAGGGGACTGTGCATGCTTCCTCCTGAGGTGGCCCCGGGTCATGGGCAGCCTCCTGGATCTGAGGGAAGATGACCCAGACCCTGGGAGGAGTGGTAGTCGCAGCCCCCAGGTCACTAGGGATTGGGCAGATGGGCCTCTCTCTCTCTATCTCTCCACCCTCTCCCTGTCCATCTCATCTCTCCCTTTCTTCATTCATGCTCTTCTGGCTGTTCTCAGCTTCCTTTCTCTCTTCCATTCTTTCTCCTGACTGCCAGTGTGTGGGGCTGGGGCAGGCTTGTGGGAACCCACATCCCAGCCAGTCTCCCACACCCAGGCCTCAGGGCACGTCCGGCTGCACCTGCCATGAGCGGCCTGGCCCCAGGGAGGCCTTTACTGGGCTCTGAACCTCAGCTTCTCCATTTGCAACATGTACAGTGATGGTTTGGGTTGGGCATCCCTAATCCAAAACCCCAAATCCAAAATGCCCCAAAACCCAACTTTTTTGAGTGCTGGCATGATGCCACAAATGGAAAATCCCACATCTGACCTCATGTGACAGGTCACAGTCAAAACTCTGTTTAATGCACACAATTGTTCAAAACATTGTATAAAATTGACCGGGCGTGGTGGCTCACGCCTGTAATCCCAGCAATTTGGGAGGCCAAGATGGGCGGATCACCTGAGGTCAGGAGCTCAAGACCAGCCTGGCCAACATGGAGAAACCCCGTCTCCACTAAAAACACAAAAATTAGCCTGGCATGGTGGCTTATGCCTGTAATCCCAGCTACTTGGGAGGTTGAGACAGGAGCATCGCTTGAACCCAGGAGGCAGAGGTTTCAGTGAGCTGAGATTGTGCCACTGCACTCCAGCCTGGGCGACAGAGTGGGTACCCCATCTCAAAATAAATAAATAAATAAATAAGACATTGTATAAAATTATCATATACACATACCTTATATGTGTATGAGGTATATATGAAGCAGAGATGAATTTCATATTTAGACTTGGGTTCCATCACCAAGATAGCTGATTCCATATATGCAAATATTCCCAAATCTGAAAAAATCTGAAATCAGAAACACCTCCAGTCCCAAGCATTTGGGACAAGGGATACTCAACTTGTACCAACTGCATGGGGTTGTCACAAGGATTAAATGAGAGCATTCATGGAAAGGGCTTGGGACGGTGCTGGGCACAGAGTAAGTGCCCAATAAATATTACCCATTATAACTCACAGAGGTGCCTGGTGGGGGTGTGGATTCACCAACTTCTTTTTCTTTTTCATAGTAATGCACACAGATACCCAGAAAGGAGTAGAGGCCCTCTAGCTGAGTCGGGGTAGAGGGTGTGGTGGGGGTGTGGCTGCCATGTTGGTTTGACCCCCCCCCCCCAAGGCAGGATCACCACAGGGCAGTCCAGCTCCCTGAACCAGGTGACTGCCAATCTCCATGCTGCCATAGACACCCGGTCCTCTCCCCTGATCCCTACTGTGTCACACCCCCATGTTCCCCAAGGTCTGATTCAAACTGGGGTGCTCCCTGGATTTTGTACCTTCTTTGTCCTCTAGGGCAGTGGTTCTCAACCAGGGGCCATATCTCTCCCGGGGAACATTTGGCAACGTCTTGTGACAACAGTTTTGGTTGTCACAACTGGGGGGCTTTTGCTGGCATCTAGTAAGTGCCTTCTGCCCACCGGATGCCAGTAGAAGCCCCCCTAGTTGCCTCAACATCCTGCAACATACAGGACAGTCTCCCACAGCAAAGAGTCCTCTGGCCCCAAATGTCAAAGGCGCCACTGTTGAGAAACTCTGCTTCAGGGTAGCTTGGACTGTGTTTGCAGTCAGAAAAGACTCCTTTGAGAACTGCCACCTCCACATGGGCCATCATCCCTGCAGCTGGCTGCAGGACGCAGAAGCTGTTGCCTGACAAAAGTTTCTCTCCAGATCCTTCTTTTGTATTGGTGTAAATAAGATCTGAAGTTCTTTCAGCTTGCAGGCGTTGACTCCAGGTAGATGAGGCATCTCAGCTGTCCAGCAGGGACGGTCCGTTCTGGGCGACTGGAACAGGCCCAGCATCTCGTATTATTGAGTTCTTTTTATTTTTATTTTTATTTTTAAAGACGGGGTTTCACCATGTTGGTCAGGCTGGTCTTGAACTCCCGACCTCAGGTGATCCGCCCGCCTTGGCCTCCAAAGTGCTTGGATTACAGACGTGAGCCACCACGCCTGGCCTATTGAGTTCTTCTGTTGAAGTTCAACAGCTGGGTAAGCACTGGATTACTGTGAACCATGTGGCTATTTAGAAGTTTTGTTTTTTTCCCTGAAAGAAAAAAGAGGTGAGAGATGAAGCTTGGTGGGAGAGGATGATCTGGTGGAGACCGTCACTGAAATTGATGTAGCCCAGCTGGATGACCACTGTCGGACTCTTTAACCAGCACGCAAGCCTGGTCCCGTGGCTGCCTTAATGAGCATCTGGACGATGGGTTTTAAACTTCTCAACTTTTGTGGTTTTGGTCGCTAGGGACCAGAGCTCTAGTTACAAGTTATTCTCTAAACCCTGTGAGGTTTCTTATGTGATTTTTGGTGTATGATTGAGTGTATGCACTTGGGTGAACTGTGCTTTCTGCATTTCCTATCTTGTCCACTTTGTGAACTCCATCAGTTTCACAGGTCACCTTCTCTGTTTCTGACACCTCTTCCTCTGGTGGAATTACCTGTTCCTATATCTGGTCAAAAGGCAAAAATTACATGTAGGCCCAGTGTGGTGGCTCACGCCTGTAATCCTAGCGTTTTGGGAGGTCGAGGTGGGCAGATCACGTGAGGCCAGTTTGAGACCAGCCTGGCCAGCACAGTGAAACTCCGTCTCTAATAAAAATACAAATAAGTTATCCAGGTGTGGTGGCAAATGCCAGTAATTGCAGCTGCTAGGGAGGCTAAGGCGCGACAATTGCTTGAACCAGGGAGGCGGAGGTTACAGCGAGCCAGGATTGCACCACTGCACTCCAGCCA
This sequence comes from Cacajao melanocephalus, assembly GCA_963573385.1. NCBI lineage: Eukaryota > Metazoa > Chordata > Mammalia > Primates > Pitheciidae > Cacajao > Cacajao melanocephalus. The sequence continues at coordinate 50,180 of CAUYLG010010123.1, forward strand.
GGGTGATGTCTCGAACAAACAAACAAACAAACAAAAATTACTGCATGTTTAGTTAGTTACAGATCCCAACTGGGGCTGGGTGCAGTGGTTCACGCCTGTAAGCCCAGTATTTTGGGAGGCTGAGGGCGGTGGATCACTTGAGGATAGGAGTTTGAGACCAGCCTGGCCAACATGGTGAAATGTCCTTTCTACTAAAAATACAAAAATTAGCTGGGTGTGGTGGTGTGCACCTGTAGTCCCAGGTACTCTGGAGATTTAGGTGGTAGGATCTCTTGAACCCGGGAGGCAGAGTTTGCAGTGAGCCAAGATCGTGCCACTGCACTCCAGCCTGAGCAACTGATTGAGATTCTGACTCAAAAAAAAAAAAGATCCCAGTTGGACCGGATGAGGTGGCTCACATTGAGCTAGGAGGCAGAGGTGGGAGGATTGCTCGAGACCTGCCTGGGCTATATAGTGAGACCTGTTCTCCACCAAAAAAAAAAGAGAGAGAGAGAAAACCAATTGGCTTTTATTTGCAGTTCTAGAATCATACAATGCCTTATTCTACAAAATAGAATGAATGCTCCAAGGAGTTGAGCAGAGGAGGTTAACTTTAAAGACAGAAAAGAGCTGAGGAAAGCAGAAACAGAGAACAAAATCCAGATGGGTTGTCTCAGAGTTACTTGTAAAGGGTTTACATTTTTTTTTAAACGAGAGGTGGGGTCTCACTATGTTGCCCAGGCTGGTGTGTGGTGACTCTTCACAGGCGTACACCCACTACTGATCAGCACGGGAAGTTGGACCTCCTTGTAAAGGCGAAAGCAGGGGATATTTCCTTATTATGCCAGCTCAAACTGGCCTTTTTGAGGATTCGGCTGTTATGGCTCTTTCTCCTGATTTCTCGAAAGGTCAGATAAGCAGTTTGGCTTGGTGGTGTGGAACTTGAGCATGAATAACTCCATTTTGGTTCGGTCTGTTGGGTTTAGGGCAGGAGCTCAGTGTAAACCAGTGACCTCCTATGATGTTATTTGCAACCTGTACACACGCCCACACATTGTGCACCCCACCCATACATAGCTTACTGTAGTCTGTCTCTGAATAAAATCCCTATATGTGTGTGTGTGTATATATATATATACTTTTTTGGGAGACAGAGTCTCAGTCTGTCACCCAGGCTGGAGTGCAATGGTGGGATCTCAGCTCACTGCAACCTCTGCTCCCAGGTTGAAGTGATTCTCCTGCCTCAGCCTCCCGAGTAGCTGGGATTACAGGCATGTGCCACCACGCCTGGCTAATTTTGTATTTTAGTAGAGAAGGGGTCTTGCCATGTTGCCTAGGTGGTCTCAAACTCCTAACCTCAGGTGATCC